>RWGZ01001328.1:101141-162563 GCA_009725065.1 Utricularia reniformis | reverse complement strand
AAGCCGCAAGCAATTGTTTCTCCGCACTCACCCTTTGATTAATGGGTAAACTCAAAATTAAACTAGATGTTACCAGTCTATGAATCCAAGGCCCAAGAAAAGGACCAAATCGGAAGGGATCTTGGAAGAATACCTTTTAGGACAAGCTTCTACAACCAATAATCCACACATACCTGGGCAGACAGAAGAATCAACGGGTTTCATAACTTTCATCTTCTTCTCAATCAATAACATCACACGCGTCACTAAAGATTCAATCTTTCCTTCAAATTCTTCACCTATAAACCTCAGAAATCAAATAGCGCAACACTAAAACGTTTCAGGTTCTCCCAAATTCCAAACTTTTTTCTTTTGGGATATGTAGATGTGTTTTCTTTTATAAAAGAAGAAAAACGTTCATCAAAAGCTGTCAACAAACACTCGACACCTGCCGTGTTGAAGCCTCCACCGCATACGACACAAACCCCACCCATAGCAATTATTAGATTATTTAAATCAGAAAATCTACAACCGTCATGATCCTTTTGATCCAACGGTCAAATCATTTTATAAAATCCTCTATTCTCAATCCCCTTTTGATCCAACGGTTATCATTATATAAAAATCGCATGTTCCCAATCCCAACATTACACGAAGCGGAAATCATTCAACATGTTGGAATAGTAATTTTATATGTTATGATCAACAATAATGAATTTTATTTATTGTATATAAACGATAAATCGTAAAAGTAAAAACAACACAAATATAGTCAATATATAAAAGTCACCGATATAATATTATTCGATAGAAATTGTTTATTTTCTTGAATTTGACTAATATATTTTAATAAATTAAATAAGTGATTATTGGAGAAACTACATTGTATTAAAGTATTAAAATTAATTTACAAAGAGAAGATTCAGAGTAACATGACATGGTAAATAACCTGTCTTGGGTATTCCAACTTTATCTTTCCCAAGTCATACCTCCATCGTTCTTTTTTGTTTATTACAAATCCACAATTATTGCACTTTTTAAACATAAATCATTACGTGTATATATACCTCAAAATATAATATAACTTTTTTATAATTATTCACATACTTTTGCAATTATACATTTGACCTATTATAATTTATATATTTTATAAGTTTTTTAATTATATATTAAGATACAAATGTTTATAAATTTTATAGCTACATATTTAACTTATTCAAATTACATTTAATTTGGGAGACTCGATTTGATAATTGACCATGGGTATAAAGAGGTAATGATCTGAGTGAAATGAGGAAAAAAGTAACATGAATCATGAATATCAAAGTGAAAATATTCTTTCTTTATATGAAATAAGATATAATAATATATTTTGTTGATTATATATACATAAAATGTTGTAAATATATAGAAAATAATATGTTTAGAATATTTGGTTCAAATATTGTAGAATTAAAGTGTGAAACAATTCTATATTTTAATTGTTATTATGAATTTACGATTGAAATCATCGATCACATAATTTTCTGAATTTTGATTTTCCACTCTCTAAGTATATATCTCTTATTTTAATTTCCTTATTTAAGATTATTTTCAGCACATAAATTGTTTCACTTGAATAAAAAAAGAAATTACTATTGTTGGAATTCCGAACAATATAATATATTTATAGAGTACTCAAATTTAATTCTTATGGTTTCTTAATTTTAGAAAATTGATTTCTTAAAATTTAATAATTATGTAAATTATAACTTAAAATACGAAAATGTCAAAATACAAATTAATCTCTAAAGTTTAGCATTTTCTTAAAGTTTAATAATCAATTTGAAAATTGATCCCAAAAAAATTTTCATTTTTATTGATTAAGATATTCAATCAAAATAAAATTTCAAAAGTTTGATTAGATCATTTAGAGATTTATTTATCAAATATTAAAAAATGAAAAACTAATTATGAATATAAAAATTGGTTAGAACTATAAAATTTGAACATTAAAAATAACATTTTCCCAAAATTTATATTTAATCAAGCATCAACCAAACTCAAATACTAATCATTTTACATAGTATACCTACTATGCTAAATAATAAGGAGAAAATTATATAATTGATCCTTAATGTTTAAAATAGTGTAAAAGTGATATCCCTAAAATTTGTAAATTACGTAAGAAACCTCCGAATTTTCAAAATCATTCAAAAATGACACTAAGATGAATAATAGTGATTTATGTCTTTTTTCGTATAAATGATTTTGATAATTAATGTGTTATTTTTTAAATTTTTTAAATTCGGAGACATAATCATAATATTCTTTTAAGATTAATATATCAAATATAAACTTTGAGAACGTTTAAAATATAAAGGTTAAATATAAACAATTTTAGAAATTCGGAAACCAACCACACAATTCTTAAGCTTTGAAGATACAATGTTTACGACATTTAAAAATTTAGAAATCAACCGCATACATTATATAAACTTCTAAAATTTTATATACAATTTACAAATTTTAAAAATACCATTTTTAATCTATTATAAAATTTAGAGACCATTACAAAAGGACTCGCATAACAATTCGTCTAAATACATAACAACTTGAGAGATACTTCTCAAATACTTTAAAATTCAGAAGAACATTAAGCAATTATAAACCCTAGAAAAACAATGGCTATATGTTAAACATTAACCACCGAAACCATACAATGTGCGACCCTGTCTCTTCAGAGCGTAAACAACATCCATCGCCGTCACAGTTTTCCTGCGAGCGTGCTCTGTGTAAGTGACCGCATCGCGAATCACGTTTTCTAGAAATATCTTAAGTACACCGCGAGTTTCTTCGTAGATTAATCCGCTAATACGCTTGACGCCGCCGCGGCGAGCAAGACGGCGAATCGCTGGCTTGGTGATGCCCTGAATATTATCTCTAAGAACCTTCCTATGCCTCTTGGCTCCGCCCTTCCCTAAACCCTTGCCTCCTTTTCCACGACCAGACATGTTTAATTTTCAAATCAATCTAGAGAACTTCTGAGAAAAATTGAACTTGTTATAAATGAAAGGCTAGAGCGGAAATTATAAAGAAAATTCAATGAAATCTGTCCGTTGGATTAGATTGCATCTACACCCACAAATAAGCATCCGGGAGACAATGACAAAGTACTTACACGCCGTTGATGAGATTATTTCTACGGTCATGATTTCTCATTTACCGGATCCACCTTTTTATTTTTTGCGGAAAGTTTAAACTCGGAGCTGAAATAAAAATTTTAAATGTTTGAAAGCCGCCAAATTTTAGCGAAAATTTAATTATATAATTTATGATTTGTTAATTATTATCTCAAAATCAGACTAATTAAAAAATCGAATTTGACTTAACTTCAAATTTCAAGTTACCGAAGAAAATCACATATCTCAAAATCGGTAAATGTAATTGAACTCTATAATAATTATGTGATTTTTGTTTGAGAATATAATATACGACCAAATTTTAAAAATAACTATTTTTATCATATAAATTGAGATATGCAGAATCAATCATGTTTGATACAAACAAGGTCCTAAAAATAGATGAAACATATTTTTTAAGCATTTAATGTATAAATATATGGCTTTGTCAAGCCCGGATTAATAATTATAATACTAATCATTTTATAGTATTATATTTCTATTCTTTTAAAATAATCAATTTTACACCCGAGTCTACACTTTTACAAAATCTAAATCCCCGAATCCCTGCACTTGATCAAGTTAAAGAACATTGTTTACAAGAGGCTCTTAAGTACAAAGACCTCAATTCTCCATTATGTTTAACGACTTTCGAAAGTATCTAATAATCTCACATTCCTCGGTAGTTATAGATCAAGTGGGAGGACATAAATGTCATTTCTCCAACATGTGATTATACATATTCTCATTGGTCAGTCACAACTCACAAGACACACAATCTATGAAACTGAAGATGTTCGGATCCTTTGATATGAAAATGAACACCATGTGCAAATTTGCGGCACCATGAAAAATGTAATTTGTCTTGATGTTCGGTATTCGACTTCTATGCCCGCTTTTTTCCATTGCATGTTTCTCGATGTGGATGAAATAGAAAGTAAAAATGAGTAAATTAAAGTTGGCCAGGTGATTCAAATAACATGAGAAAATAAAAAAAGCTAATTGAGTGCAATAGAAAACTAATACTTAGGTGGGATTAATATTTTTATTTTCACGATTTGAAACAAATGATGTGTGTGGTTGATGTTCTTCCTTGAAACCTTCAACATATTATACGTGTCGTTCATTAAATAAGGTTGAAGTTATCTAAGTCGTCAGTCCTTCACCTTTACGTACTGACGATATTTAGTATTGGAGTCGACTTCTATTTCTTCTCGTTCAATGTTTCATCAACATGCATTTCTTCAAATCGACGCTTCATATAAGCTCAAATATTCCGATCACTGATCTGAATCTTCAACTGGAGGAGCGGATCATCTTGAAATGGAATCCGGAGACTTCTGCTGTCACGCGCGTTAATTCTCTGTTCAATGATTATCTGAAGGCGATTGAGTTCATCAATTGCGTTACAAGTTTGCATAGAACTATGCTTCTTATCGCAGCAGAGAGTACGAGCGCCGGCAAGATGGTGCGAGCTCTGAATTTGATGCAGATTGCTATGAATAGGCTTCGAAATGAGTTTTACCTGATTCTGTCGAGGAATCGGTCGCGTATTGACCCCCGATCGGTTCCAATTAGGTCAATTTCTGACGATAATGACGATGCAGTGGAGTTGTCGATTTGTGATGGTTCAAGGACCGCCGTGGAGAATCTGAGAATAATTGCGGAATGCATGATTTCATCAGGTTACCCCGAGGTATGCGTGAAAGCATACAAAGTCATTCGCCAATCTATTGTAGACGAAGGCATTTACAAGCTTGGAGTGAAAAAATTCTCCTCCTCTCAGATTCTTAAAATGGATTGGGCTGCTTCTGATTTGACTAACTGGATAAACGCAGTGACAACGGCGGTGAATACTCTGTTCTACGGCGAAAGGATTCTCTGCGATTACGTTTTTGCAAGTTCAGATTACATCAGAGAATCTTGCTTCTCGGAAATCGTAACGAATGGAGCAATGATTTTGTTCAAATTTCCAGACCAAGTAGCCAAGCAGAGTAAGGAAATGAAGGAGAAAGTGTTCCGAGCTCTAGAAATGTATGCTGCGATGTCTAATAACATGCCGGAAATCAGCTCCATTTTCTCTTCTGATTCAAACAGCAACATCAAATCACAGGCGATCAAGTCGCTCGACAACCTTGCGGTGTTCGTACGCGCCGCCATTGAAAACTTCGAATCCTCAGTTCTCAAAGATTCTTCGAAATCAGAGGCCACCGACACCGGAATCCATCAATTAACCATTGACGCGATGGATTACCTAACAAGTCTCGCTGATTACAGCAACATCCTGCCAGAGATCATGGCCAATTACGCACAACCGGCGAGAAAATCTCTACCGGAATCTTATTTCAGTTACGTCGATTCCATCACTACACCGTTTTCCATAAAATTGGCGTGGATAATCCTCGCCCTCCTCTGCAAGATCGACACCAAATCACAATGCTACAAAGACGCCTCTTTAAAGTACCTTTTCCTCGCTAACAATCTCCATTACATCCTCGGAAAAGTCCGTACGTCGAAGCTGAGCCACCTTCTAGGCGAAGCATGGATAACAAACCACGAATCTAAGGTCAAGCAACTGACTTCAAGCTACGAACGACTAGGATGGGGCCACGTAATCGAGTCCATCAGCGTCGCAGCGACCGTGTTTTTGACAACAGACGAAGTCAGAAAAGTCGTCCAGAAATTCAATTCGTCATTCAAAGAGGCGTACAGTAAGCATTCTTGTTGCGTAGTACCTGATAACCAACTCCGTGATGCTATAAAAACCTCCTTAGCAAACAAGATATTCCACGTGTACCGGGAGTTTTACGAAAAATACTCCGCATTAAATGTCCGTTATACACCCGAAGATTTGGCCTACCATCTGTCGGATTTATTTCTTCCATGACTCTTGGAAAAGGAGTTCCCCGTCGGATTTCTAAGGGGAATTGGCTAAATTAGCTAAATTGGCTAAATAACCTTATGCAAAACATCTATTTATTAAATAATCTCAATTTATAAATAATTTGTCAATTAATCTCTTTTACAAAAAATTTGACTAAATAATCTGTATACAGAAGAGAGATAAATTCTATTTATTTGTTATATTAAAATTAAATGATACAAATTAAATTACAATATATAAATTAATATTTTTAAATAAAAAATAAATATTTTATTTATTTAAAATAAAATAAGACGTTGAAACAACTAAAAAGGTCGAGTTTATAATCGTATTTTGTAATTCGGATAATGCATACCTTATTTAATTATAATTTCGTTATAAATTATGCGTTATAATCGTTTTATTACGTTATAAATCACGAATAATTTAACTTTAAATTTTGATTGATAGTTAATGACATTTGTTATTCTATTTTTCTAAACTAAGAAATGCATTCCATTAAGGAAAACCGAATAATCGATCGTTTGAAACCATTAAACCGATCGATTTTATAATCGTATTTGTAATTCGGATAATGCATATTTTATTTGATTATAATTTCGTTATACATTATACGTTATAATTGTTTTATTATGTAATAAATTACTAATAATTAAACATGTTGAGTGAAGGGTGCTTAAATTTTAATTAATACTTAATGGTTTCGACCGGTCTATTATTCGTTTTCCTCGATCGAATGCATTTCTCATTTTAGAAAAATAACCATTCCCAAGACCGATCGGTTTAATGGTTTCAATCGGTCGATTATTCGATTTTCCTTAATGTAATGCATTTCTTAGTTTAATTTTAATTTTATTTGTATCATTTAATTTTAATATAACAAATAAATAGAATTTTATATCTCTTGGGTACGCAGGCTATTTAGCCAAACTTTTTATGAAAGAGGTTAGTTGACAAATTGTTTAGAAACTGAGGTTATTTAACAAATGGATGTTTTGCATAAGGCTATTTAGCCAATTCGGCCTGATTTCTAATAACAAACTTTATGAATAATTGAAAATGGGAGATCCAACACTCAATCTAGTTGATTAATTGTAATTAGACCTACATTAATATATAAATTGTTTATTTAAAGAAAATTACAATAATAATTCAAATTTTGATCAAAATATTTTCACGTTTCTTTTTTATAATAATTATGATATAGGAGAAGAGATAGACATTATGGATTTTGAGGAAACATAAAGTATTTATATCAATGAATTCAATAGTGAATCAAATCAATAAGTTAGATTGGTTTGTGTTAAGGCAAGGAAGAATCAATTCGTTAAGAGTGATATATATATGAACGGTATAATTCAATGAGATGCTCCCTGTTCTTTATTGTGAATTATGGTGTTGTTGTTTCAGGTCAAGAACGCATCGATCTTTTACGAGGAAATCGGAGAACTCGGAGAAAAACCTCGGGATCCAATCACTGGATCTAATTCACTAGAAGATCAATTCTACCGATACAAGATTACACCAAGAACTTAAGCCAAAAACACAGATAAGAATCAGCCACTCCATGGTCTTTCGGTTCTTATCTTGTTGCTCTGTTGTGACTTGTAATTCCTTTGATTCTTACTCCCTTCGTGTCCGCTGATCGCAGGGATTCAATGCTGGTCTACAGACTGATCTTCAGAACACTGCACTTCACTGCTATCACACTTCATATATCCATCTAACAGCACGCTTGTATCTGTTTATATGAGTCTAGCAGTTATCGAATAACTGCTATTTCCTGATCTGCTTTGGGCTTATTGGACATGTAAGCTCTAGCCCACATATCATCGACCCATTACGTATTGGACTGGATATAAAGGATGTGGATCAGGCCAAAGTCCAATCCTTTAACAAATGCCCCCTCCAATCGAATACGTAGGGTTTCATTGATGTTCACCGTCTTCCTTCAAACTTCATCCCTGCCAAGGAGGAGCAGAGGTGATGTTTTTGCGCTGTTACTGTCTTGGTGAGGAAATCTGCAGCATTTTCATCGGTGGCTACCATTGTCAAGTAATTTCTTTGCTGTTTACTACCTCTCTAATCCAGTATAGTCGCACGTCGATGTGCTTAGATCTGGCATGGAACGTGGAGTTCTTGCTCAGTTCTATTGCACTTTGGTTGTCGCATAGGAGTGTATGTGATATATGTTTGAAGTTTAGTTCTTCTAAGAACCTCTTTAACCATATAGCTTCTTTTCCTGCTTCTTTGAGTGCTAGGTACTCAGCTTCGGTAGATGACAGTGTGACGCTTTTCTGCAGTTTTGATTGCCAGGAATGCCCCCTCCATTGAGTATGGAGACGAAACCAGATGTTGACCTTCTTGTTTCATGGTCCCCACCCGTATCAGAATATGAGTATACTTTTAACTCCAGGTCATTTTGTTTTCCATAACACAGTTTGGTTCCTTTTGTGCCTACCAGATACTTCATTATTCTCCTTACAGCTTCCCAGTGAGCTGTTTTCGGATTTACAAGGAATCGGCTTGCTACGGAGGTTGCATATGCAATGTCTAGTCTAGTGCACACAACAAGGTACATCAGACTTCCCACGGCTGATGAGTAAGGTATTGTTTCTGTGTCCTGGCTGCTTGACTCTTCCTACTTAGATGTGATTGGTTTGAGCTGTGCATTATTACTGGTTTCGAGTTTTCCATACTGAATATTTTTAGTATCTGTTCCACATATTTTTCCTGAGATAGCTGAATGATCCTCGACTTTCTGTCCCTCCATATGTTTATTCCTAGTATCCTTTTAGCTGCTCTCAAGTCTTTCATTTCAAACTTCGTTGCTAACTGTTGTTTTAAATTTTCAATTGCTGTCTTGCTCGGACTTACTAGAAGCATATCATCGACATAGAGTAGTTGGATAGTGAAATTTCCATGCTCTTCAAACTTCGAGTAAACACACGGATCCAGTGCTTATTTCTTGAAGTTTGCATTAGTCATGAAGGTATCAAACCTTTTGTTCCACATTCGGGGCGCCTGCTTCAGTCCATACAAGCTTTTGTTTAGCTTACACACCAATTCTTCAGTCCCTCATTTTACAAAACCTTCAGGTTGTCTCATGTAGAGGTCTTCCTCTAGTTCACCATTCAGGAAAGCGGTTTTTACAGCTAGTTGCTCTAACTCCAAATCCAGATATGCTGTAATAGCTAGAATAGTCCTGATGGATGTGAGTTTGACCACAGGAGAAAATATTTTTTCAAAGTCCAGACATTTCTTTTGAGTAAAGTCCTTCACTACTATCCTTGCTTTGTACCTCGTGGTTCCATCAGCTTCAGATTTTAGTTTATAAATCCATTTGTTTTCAAGTAATTTTCTTCCCGCGGGCAAGTTTGTTAACTTGAAAGTGTTGGTTTTTCTTAGGACATTCATTTCTTCCTCCATAGCATTCTACCATTGTCTGTAATCTTTGTGTTCTGTTGCTTCTAGGAAACTTTCTGGCTCTCCATTTTCTGTGAGACTTATTTAATCAGTCCGAGGATATCTTGAGCTGGGAACATGTTGTCTTTTAGATCGTCTGACTTGCTGAAATTCTGTTTGTGCAAGTTCTTCTGTTTTGGATGACTCAAGGTCTTCATGGATTCTCTCCACCGCCTAGTTAGGTGCTTGTATATCACCCTTTGGGGGAGCATTGTCCGGTATGACTTCTGAACCTGATATATCTATGCAGTGAGCTTTCTGTGCTTCATGTGAGTGTTCTAGGTTCGTTAAGTCTCTTATTGTCTTGTCTTCTAGGAACCTAACATCTCTAGATTTCATGATTTTCAAGGTTTGGGGATTCCAAATTTTGAAACCAAAATTTTTGTCCCCATAACCTATAAAAATACCTTTCACAGTATGATCATCTAGTTACTTCCTTTCCTCATTTGGTACTAGAACAAGTACCTTGCAACCAAAGATTCTTAAGTGTTCATACTTAGGTTTCTTCCCAGTCCACTTCCAGTCTGGTATGTCAAAGTTTAGGGCTGCTGATGGTGACCGATTCGTTAGATAGCAAGCTGTAAGCAGAGCTTCTGCCCAAAATTCCTTGTCAAGGTTGGATGTCCTTAAAAGACATCTTAATTTATCCATTAAGGTCCTATTCAGTTTCTCAGTTGTTCCATTGTGCTGTGGAGTCCCGGGTACTGTCCTTTCATGCCTTATCCCAAGCTCAGTGCAATAATTTTCAAATTCCTTTAAGGTATATTCACCCTCATTATCGGTTCTTAGACATATCAACTTCTGATCAGTTTCCCTTTCTACGGAATTCTTCCAGTTTCTGAAGTTCTCAAATGTCTCATCATTGGTCTTCATTGGAAATACCCAGCTCTTCCTCGTGTAGTCATCTATGAAGGATAGAAAATATTTCCTGCCCCCTAGAGAAACAACATCCACAGAGCAAACGTCAGAAAATACAAGTTCAAGTGGTACCTTTTTTGTTTCTATGGTAGACTTGAAGCTGACTTTGTGCTTTTTTCCTATTAGACATGTCTCACATGTTTCCTTCAAGTTCATTCCATATGGGTTAATTAAGTTCTTCCTTTTTAGGTGATCCATCCCTTTTTCTGATAGATGCCCCAAGCGCTTGTGCCACAGTTCTAGGCTTTCTGTTTTTGTAGCTGCTTGAATGCATTTAGGATCAATTCTGAGCATTATACGGTATAGGGTACTGTTCAGATTCCCTTTTGCAATAACCATAGAGCCTCTGGATAGCTTCCACATTCCATTTGCACAAGTACTTGAGTAACCTGCAAGATCAAAGACATTGATTGATAAAAGGTTCATTCTTAGCTTTGGGATGTACCTAACTTCCTTTAGAATTAATTCAATTCCAAGGTTTGTTATGGCATGCACTTCACTGATGCCTTTAATGTCTGCAAGTGACTCATTTCCCATTCTCACTTTGCCATAGTCTCCTGCTTTGAATGTATGAAACATCTCTATGTGGGGGGTAGCATGATAGGAGGCTGTTGAGTCAATGATCCATTCTTGATGCCCAGTTCCAACAGCTCTTTCTTCTTCAATGGCCAGAACAACCAAAACCTCTTCCATTGTCGCTGTGGAGTTAGAGATTTCTTTGCTGGTGTTTGCTCCAGCTGTGTGTTGCCTGTTTTGCACTTTAACCAGTATCTGCAATCTTTCTTTAAGTGGCCTTCTTTCTTGCAGAAAAAACATGTACGAGTTTCCTTTTAATGTCCTCCATTTCTATCTTGAGATTTTCCTCTCTCTTGTGACTTTTCTCTAGACCTTACTCTTTTATGATTATGGTTTCTGTTCTGATTTCTTCATCTGTTTTCTATCACAGCTACTGTTTCATTTTCTGAGTCATTTCCCTTCAGTCTTTCCTTCTTATCTCTTCATTAATGAGATAGTCTTTAATGGTTTCCATTTTCTGGCCTTCTAACGGTGATGTGCTGTGTAGCATCATTACTAAAGGTGACCAAGACTCGGGCAGCGAGTAAAGGATCAGTAAACATATTAACTTTTCTTCTAGGACTAGGCCAGCCTTAGACAGTAGGTTAGTTATCTCCATCCACTTCGATATGTATTCAGCCATTGAGACACTTTCTTTGTACCTCATGCTTAGAAGTAGATGTAGCAGTGATCCCTGACTTTGAGTTGTCTTTGGTTCAAACATGCTAGTTAACTTACCCTACAGCTCTTTAGCATCAGTTTCCTCTCCAACATGGTGATACTGAGTTGTGTCAATCCACTGCCGAATAAACCCCAAGGTTTGTCTATGCATCTTCTTCCAAGTTCCTTCTGAATATTCAGTGGGTCTTTCACTTCCAAATTCAACAGGGTCATAAAGATTTCGACTATACAAAAGATCTTCCATTCTATTTTTCCATTCAGAAAAATTTGAAGATGTTAATCTGACCATTGAGTATGGTTCACTCCCCATATTCAATAATTCAAAGGGTAGTTCCGGTTTCTCCCTTCCCTTTGATTCTTTAATTTCCGCTTTAACTTCTGGATCTGATTCTTCCAGTTTTTCTCCTTTCGCAGATCCCGGAACCTGCATGGGCCACCACTTTGTTAAGGCACGGAAGAATCAATTCGTTAAGAGTGAGATATATATGAATGATATAATTCAATGAGATACACCCTGTTCTTTATTAAGAATTGTGTTGTTGTTGTTTCAGGTCAAGAACGCAGCGATCTTTTACGAGGAAACTGGAGAACCCGGAGAAAAACCTCGGGATCCAATCACTGGATCCAATTTACTAGAAAGATCAGTTTTACCGATACAAGATTACACCAAGAACTTAAGCCAAAAACACAGATAAGAATCAGCCACTCCATGGTCTTTCGGTTCTTATCTTGTTGCTCTGTTGTGACTTGTAATTCCTTTGATTCTTACTCCCTTCGTGTCCGCTGTTCGCAGGGATTCAATGTTGGTCTGCCGACTGATCTTTTTGAACGCTGCACTGCTCTGCTATCACACTGCTACACACCTTCGTCTGTGTCTGTTTTCATATATATCTAACAGTTTAGCGAATAATTGCTATTTCCTGATCTGCTTTGGGCTTATTGGACATGTAAGCTCTAGCCCACATGTCATCAACCCAATACGTATTGGACTGGATATAAAGGATGTGGGTCAAGCCCAGAGTCCAATCCTTTAACATTCTATTGTTCTAGTTTTGCATCACTGTGCGATTATGTTCAGTTATGGAGTAGTATTTCCTCAAAATGAAGAATCTGCAATAAAACTTGCTTGTTCAGACAATCTTGATAGATGAGAGGAGCTGGCTGATGATCTATCTAATGAAAATATATGGACAATGACGTAGACTTTAACACTTATGAGCCAAACTTGAAAGATGACAAAAATGCAGTGAATATTGAATATGCTTCAAAACACTTCTAGAAAGCGCAGTGATTCTGAGAACCGAATTCTTCCATCGGAAGTGTACTCAAGGGACAATAATAGAATTAGGAGGCTCTTTGAAATCCACAATGATAATGATTTCGATGGAGTTAAAGGTACAATGAATGCTCATCTGTTTGGAGAACAGTTTCCAGTACAGAATTCAATGAAGTATACCTGTATGAATGCTTATGAAATCATAATTGTTGAAAATCCATTTTTTAAATACAAATCCTCCAATTTATAAGGAGATTGATATTATAAATAATTGGTTTGATCTAATCATTTTCAATGTGATTCACTTCTCTTATTAATTAAGCTAGATAGACCCTTTTCCGACCCATTGATTCCTAAATTTCTATATGGTATCGGAGTTATTTGGTAGGTTTCGGGTTGGTATGTACTGGTTTATATGAAAAAAAACTATGGTAGAAATGCGTATTGGACATAGGCGACAAAAACAAATCGACCTATTATTCGAGTACTACCGAGAATATTGAAGCAAGTCTGAACAAAACCAATATCAGTTTGACTTAAGGGGAGTGTTGAAATAGTGTCTCAAATCGATTGTGGAAACATAAATATTCTATTTATAAGAAAAGTGATATCATGAGTAATTGGTTTGGCTCAAACCTTTTCAATATGATTCACTTCTCTTATAGATTGAGCTACATCGACAATCTTCTCGCCGATTGAATCCTGAACTTCTACATGGTATCGAAGCACCAGGGTAGTTCGGGTTGGTTTGTATCGGTTTAGATGAAAAAAAACTTTGCTAGAAAAGCATCGGGTTTAGGTGATAAAAATATATCGCCCTATAATTCGAGCACTACTTAATATATTAAAGCAAGTTTGAACCGGGACAAATCAGTTCGACTTGAGGGGGATTGTTGAAAAATATCACATATCTATTGTAGAAATACAAAACCTCTAATATATAAGGAGACTAATATAACAAATAATTGATTTGACCTAAACCTTTTCAATATGATTACTTCTCTTATGGCATCTACAACGGTGGCCGCCCAGTCTGACTGGGCGGCCACCGTGTCAAATTTTTTTGACACATGGGACTTTCCCATGTGTCTCCGAGGAGTGAGTGTGTCCCGGTTGGGGACACTCTCTTTCCTCTATTTTAAAAAAAAATTTAAAAATTATTTTTAAATAATTATAAAATAAAAATATGTATAATATAATAATTTTATCAATAATATTATGATTGTGATATATTATATGTGAAAAAACGATCTTTTATTGATTTATATGTTTTAATCGATTCGATTAAATGATTTTTAATTATGATTTTAATAACTAAAACCGAATTAAATACCTATCAATTTAGTAACTTTCGATTACCAGGTTCGTATTTACATAAAAAACATGTAATATAAAAAAATAAAAAATATAAATATCCAGACATTGATGTAAGGATGAGAGGAAATTTATATATAAAAGTATTGATATTAATATTAAAAATTAAGAATGATGATCTGTACAGAGAGAAAACTGATGTGGAGAAAGAGAAACAACTGTCCGGACGGACAAGGATGAAGATGCACTTATGGACTAAGTTAGACGGACACTCTTCAAAATCATTTAATCCTAAATTTCTACAATAACTTTTGGGATGAATTATGCATGGTTCTAAAGCACTGTGGTCTTCAATGCCCCGAGGAAAATGACTAAGAACTTCCTGTGGAACTCTTTTTTGAGTCTTCCCGCTTATGGCCTTGGGAAATTATATATTGTAGAAGATTAAAAAAAAGGCTTCGATTCAAATGGCTAGCAACATTTCAACAGTGGAGATTCTGGTATGGACCTTAAGAATTTTGGTACCTGTTACTTCATTACTCTCATAATATTTGTTTCTTATAATATTTAAATATATTTAATATAAAATATAAATTAATTATTTTATAATGATAATTTATAGTATCTTTAACAAAACAAATATGAAATATCAATATTATATTAAAGATGTTTTGCTATACGATATCGACTCGTCCTACCGACTCGTTGCGACTCGACTTGACACTACTCGGCAAGAGTATAAGAGTCAGATTTTCGACTCGACTCGTATTATTAAATAAAATAATATTAATTAAAAGCAAAATTAAAAAAAGTAATTGTTAGAATTTGTAGAAAATTGCATAAAGTCAAGTTTAACACTACAAATATTTAGCAATTCATTATATAAGAAAATTTAACTTATAAAAAATAAATATCGTTCGTCGATTCTACTATCTTCCCAAAAACAATCACCTTTTGATTTATTATCGCTTGTACGAAGAATTCACAAGTAGATCGACAATATTAAAAAGTCGTGAAAGCACATGAAATACGTTTCCGATGAATAAAAAAATCAAATTAAGAAAGATATCAAAACGACGTTGTTTTGTGTCAAGTGTCAAGAGTAGGAGCGAGTTGGAGAGTCCGACTTGAATCGACATGGGAAAATGTGAAAAATTGAAGAGTCGGTGCCGCATAGATGTTTTGCAGACAAAACTATAGATTTTTGAAAATAATTATATCAATCTTATATCCATCACTTGTTTAAGTATCAAAATTCACTCCAAACAAGACTATTATCCAACATGTAGTGGGACGGATAACCCAAATCATCATCTATACTTCATATATCCAAGAACTCACGAATTGGTAAATTATATAATTTTATAATATTGGTATGAACAATCTCATTAAAATTGGAAATGTGAAAATAGTCTATTATTTGCTAAAACATCATATATATTATCGGGCAGACCAATGGTATATCAAAAAAATCGATCGTATCGGTTATGATATATAACGATCGGTATAACATCATTTGATCAAACTCAAATCTAAACCAATTTATTCGAATAATTTGTGGATATAATTTATTTTTGTTTAACCTGCAACTTGTTAAACAAGTTATGGATGTATTAATTTGGGTAAAAAATTAAAAAATATATTAATTTGAGAATGGAAATTAAAATTTAGGTTTATTGGAGAATAAAATTCTTAGTATTTGATTTTATCATATCTTAGTATTGGACCAGGGTAGGCTATACATCGGCCCAAATATCAAGCCCATGAAATGAACATATATATATATCGCTCCTTCTATCTAGGGTTTCAAACATTTTGCCGTTGCTCTCTTGGTTCCTTTCTTCTTGTATCGACTCTTCCCGATCCCGTTTGTTTTGCCAGATTTGCGCAGCTTTCGGTTGGAAAACTCCAATTACTTCTTCAATTTTCTCTCCGATATTTTCGTTGATTTTTATTTTGAATAGCAATTTTGAATTTGGTGAGAATGATGAGAAATTAGATGTGCGAGGGTTGATTATTCATCTCTATGAGCTTAACAAAGAGGCATATTCAAATTCTCTGACTTTGCTTGATTATTTATCGGCTTTTGGTTTTTACAGCGAAGAATGACGATATTCTTAATTATGAGGCTAAATGCCCTGATGTACTATTGCTTATTGATATCCTGACTTCGCTCCGTCTTCTTCTTGGTGAATTTGTTCTTTCTTTATGTTTTTATTTTGACTAGTACAGTTTGCGACTTTTTTACTGGTGAATGCATTTTCAGCCATAAGACTTCCCGTTACTGGATTAAAAGATTTAACGATTTTATTATGTTCATAACCATAAAATTATTTATGAAACTGTAGAATAATTTTATCCCGATTATTTTTATTGTGTATGATAATTTAATTAATTGTATAAATTAATATATCCAATGGAACGATGAATTTTTTAACATTAGTGTGGGGATTTTTTCAAATACACTCATTTCCAAATTTATCATTCAAATCTATCTTTATTTTTTAAACTTTTTCTTAACTACACTTATTCATAATTGCATTTTTCTTAATTATTAAATTATAAATAATACATTTTATAACAAATATTAAATTAATGATTTTTTTATAATTTTAAACACCATAAAATAAATGTATTAATAAAAATTTGGTGGCATCAGAACTTTGATATCAATTTTTTTGGTAAAACTTGGGTTTTTCCTTATAAGTAATAAATTGATATGCAATAAAAATGTTATACTAGTGTTACTCTTGACAATAAATCAATAATACATTTTATGATACGCAAGTGTATCATAATGAGAAAAATTTTATTTATAAAGTTATATGAATAATGTATTTTAAGTAAGAAAAGATTTTGTTATTATTTTAGTTATTTGAGAAAACACTTTGTTTCAAATATTTTTATAATTTTAACATCCATGTTATCAAGATTGATCGATATTGCTATCGACAAATATTATACATTATTATTTCCATAATAATATCAAAATGATAATTTTTTATTGTTAAGATGAATAAATTATGTATGATTATGGTGGTAGGAATTAAAGATACATCATATTTGAATTTAAGTTTTTGTGTCAAGTCATCTATAATATGAACATGTTTCTTCAAGACATCGAATGACTTTTCAATAAATGTCCGAAAGATGAGTGCTTTTGATTTAATACCTTTGGATTATTATAACTTGGAGCACCATGAAAATTGAACATGTGGTAACAACTCCCGCGATGAAGAGCTAAATAACCTATTGTGTGCAAACCTAACATCAAGTAATATAATTTTATTGTAAAACAAACAAAGCATAAAATGAACAAATTTCTATATTTATGTAAACTTATGTATTAATCAAAAACCTTCAAGTGATTTACGAAATTTGTATCCGTACCATATTATCGTGTGTAATCCCTTCAGATCCAGTAATGCAAAAACATATTGTATGTTAAAGTCATGAACAATAAAAATATTTTGTGTTGGTTCGTCTTTTTATTTTATGAAACGAACCAAATGTCTTCTCTCCAAACCAAATTCATTAACAAATATAGTACACAAATCTATTAAACACCTCATATCATGCTCATTCAACATTAATAGAAATATGTCTCATCCCCATGCTTACGAACATCTATTGGTTGTTTCACTATAAATCAATTATGGTATGTAGTAACTTGCATAACAATTACGAACATCTTATTTAATTGAAGATTTTTGCGAATACGTGAAAGTCGTTCTTCATCACTATAATTGGAATGAGATAAAAACTCATATTATCTCATAATTTTGCTTCGCATAATTTAGTAGACAGTAAAGTGGGAAAACAACCAATGTGAATCATAATTTTATAGTAAATATTTTTTGCTTCACGAATCTTATGAAAATTGTGTTTATTTCACGGATCCAATGCAAAAAATCTAATAATGTATTTGTTTCATATATATTGGGACACAACCAAATGAAATATGCAAAATACATCAACGAAATAAACATAGAGGAAAATAATTACTCACAACATCTAATTTAATATTGAATATAAAAACATCCAACATGTAAAAATTGTTTTCACACATACAATAAAATCACAATTGTCCTTCACATAAATTCCATCATAAACGTGTAACAAATATAANGACGATATTCTTAATTATGAGGCTAAATGCCCTGATGTACTATTGCTTATTGATATCCTGACTTCGCTCCGTCTTCTTCTTGGTGAATTTGTTCTTTCTTTATGTTTTTTATTTTGACTAGTACAGTTTGCGACTTTTTTACTGGTGAATGCATTTTCAGCCATAAGACTTCCCGTTACTGGATTAAAAGATTTAACGATTTTATTATGTTCATAACCATAAAATTATTTATGAAAACTGTAGAATTATTTTATCCCGATTATTTTTATTGTGTATGATAATTTAATTAATTTTATAAATTAATATATCAAATGGAACGATGAATTATATGTAACTTTTAAATTAGTCTGGGAATTTTTTCAAATACACTCATTTCCAAATTTAACCAATGTTTTCATATCGATCCAGAATTACGTACTGGTCTGGATTGGTATGAGCGATATTATCGGTATATCGGTCGGTACCAAATGTTATATTATTTTATTTTTTAAAAAATTAATATTTAATTAGTTTTTTAGCATCAAATCCGAAAAAACCCAGAAATCGACCTTAATATTCGATATCGGGCGGTACGAAAAAAAATATCGATATCGAGTGAAATTTGATGTACTGGCCGGTATATTAGTGGTATATTGTCCGGTATGAAAATACTGAATTTAACATTCAAATCTATCTTTATTTTTTAAACTTTTTCTTAGCTACACTTATTCATAACTGCATTTTTCTTAATTATTAAATTATAAATAATACATTTTATAACAAATATTAAATTAATGATTTTTTTATAATTTTACACACCATAAAATAAATGTATTAAAAAAAATTTGGGGGCATCAGAACTTTGATTGATACCCTTTGATATCAATTTTTTTGGTAAAACTTGGGGTTTTCCTTATAAGTGATAAATTGATATGCAATAAAATGTTATACTAGTGTAATCCTTGACAATAAATCAATAATACATTTTATGATATGTAAGTGATAAATTAAATTGTATAATGAGAAAAATGTTATTTATAAAGTTATATGAATAATGTATTTTAAGTAATAAAAAAATTTTGTTATTATTTTAGTTATTTGAGAAAACACTTTGTTTCAAATATTTTTATAATTTTAACATCCTTGTTATCAAGATCGTCCGACATTGCTATCGGCAAATATTGTACATTATTATTTCCATAATAATATCAAAATGATAATTTTTTATTGTTAAGATGAATAAATTATGTATGATTATGGTTGCAGGAATTAAAGATACATCATATTTGAATTTAAGTTTTTGTGTCAAGTCATCTAGAATATGAACATGTTTCTTTAAGACATCGAATTGCTTTTCAATAAATGTCCCAAAAGATGAGTGCTTTTGATTTAATACCTTTGGATTATTATAACTTGGAGCACCATGAAAATTGAACATGTGGTAACACTACGCGATAAAGAGCTAAATAACCTATTGTGTGCAAACCTAACATCAAGTAATATAATTTTATTGTAAAACAAACAAAGCATAAAATGAACAAATTTCTATATTTATGTAAACTTATGTATTAATCAAAAACCTTCAAGTGATTTACGAAATTTGTATCCGTACCATACTATCGTGTGTAATCCCTTCAGATCCAGTAATGCAAAAACAAATTGTATGTTAAAGTCATGAACAATAAAAATATTTTGTGTTGGTTCGTCTTTTTATTTTATGAAACGAACCAAATGTCTTCTCTCCAAACCAAATTCATTAACAAATATAGTACACAAATCTATTAAACACCTCATATCATGCTCATTCAACATTAATAGAAATATGTCTCATCCCCATGCTTACGAACATCTATTGGTTGTTTCACTATAAATCAATTATGGTATGTAGTAACTTGCATAACAACATTCTTATTTAATTGAAGATTTTTGCGAATACGTGAAAGTCGTTCTTCATCACTATAATTGGAATGAGATAAAAACTCATATTATCTCATAATTTTGCTTCGCATAATTTAGTAGACAGTAAAGTGGGAAAACAACCAATGTGAATCATAATTTTATAGTAAATATTTTTTGCTTCACGAATCTTATGAAAATTGTGTTTATTTCATGGATCCAATGCAAAAAATCTAATAATGTATTTGTTTCATATATATTGGGACACAACCAAATGAAATATGCAAAATACATCAACGAAATAAACATAGAGGAAAATAATTACTCACAACATCTAATTTAATATTGAATATAAAAACATCCAACATGTAAAAATTGTTTTCACACATACAATAAAATCACAATTGTCCTTCACATAAATTCCATCATAAACGTGTAACAAATATAAGCAAATCAAGTATCCACAATTGTTTTCAAAAGTACGGAGACTTTATATGATCATAAAGAACCAACATTTTCATTTCTTAGATGATGTGGCAGCGGAACAACGGGATGAGTTCCTTGAAACTTTTTAAGTGAGATGTGACTAAAGCCAAACTGAACAGTCTACATCATTGGGAATCAAGATAAATAATTCACAATAAGAACCTTTTGATGTTAATAAATCGGGAATGTTTAAGTGAGATGTGACTTTCGATGATATGAATAACTTGAATGTTTGATACCATAAAGATCAACAACTAATAAATCGGGAATGTAATGTAGAATTTACATACACCGTTTGATGTTATGTTTCTTCATACCTAATACCTATTGATGATCTAATTTTGAAATTTCAGTTAAATGTTAAATGGGAGATATGATTATATCGCTATTGCTAGTGCACCCTATTCTTCGCCCCTTTTGAGATAATAATGTTTTCTTTAAACAAGGACACCTATCTTCTTGAGCAATCATCATTGTATCGTTATGATCAAATGATGATTCTTCATGAACATGCTCCATGGTAGGATTATACCTTTTAAAATATTGAACTTCACATCTTCCAATCCATGTGTTAATATATATGAAGTTGGTGTGTAACACTGAGCTATGTGGACTATAGTTCCAATAAACAATTGTTCTTGTATAGTTTGAAACAATGGTGAGTAATGTGTAATCGTATCACCATCGTAAATGTGTTTTAGTATTTTGATTTTATCATTCCACCAATCGTTATCGGCTTGTAGTATATTTACCACTTTATCCCAAACAATATTAGTGTTTGTATATAACTATTTTCACAATGTCCATTCGGCTCAAAGATTTCTATGTTTGGTTTTTATCTATTGCAAATTATATGTGCAATCTTTTTTTGTTTAACTTGATAACAATGTTATCTTATCTAATATTATTGAACGATGTTGTGGGTCTACTTACAACTTTCAACACATCTAGACAATTAGTTTTTTGTGTGGCAATCATGTCTTTATTTTTTCATATGAAACATTAGATTCCATTTGAAAGGTAGGATAATAAACTTCAACATCAATATTATCAATACAAATTAATCAAAAGAAACAATTATACAACAATATGATTATGAAGTAAAAACAAATGTCATACTATTAAAGATGTATTTAATGAAATTATAAATAAATTCTCATCTTTCAAAATTATGCAAATATGTAAGGAAAGCCAAAATATCTCTTGACTAAAAATATTATCCAATCAATGGAAAATATAACATAAATAAATATATTAATAAATAGATGAACAACATATCAACTATCAATCAAGGAAGTTAAATCGGCCGGTACCGTGTGTATCGGTCCTGACCGATACGAGCGATTTTTTCTATATATTGGTGCTATATCGGAATATCGGTGTATCGATCATAACCGATATTTACCGGTATGACCGGTATACCGGGAGGTATACCACCGGTACGACTACCATGCTATCAATTGCCACTTCGTAGTATGTTGATTTAGGTTTCTAAATTGTAATTTATTAATTTCAAACAACATAAACAAAGTGAAACAAGTTCACGTGTATGCCTATTATGGTTACTAGTTGACATCATATTCATAAAAAATAATATAAGATGAGAATTAATTATTAGGTTTGTTCTATACGATATACTTCATTCCAAATGTCAAGCACTGCCAATAATATGCATACACATTTGTCATGAAGGTCAGCCATAACCAATAATTAATCTTATGAATAATAAATTTAAAAAGACAAATCGCTTTAGTAGGAATCCGTAGGTAAGACTTCACTGTAATATGAAAATGACCGAATTCTTTTTCCTTCAAACTCAAATTGATGAGGGCTCCGGGATCGGGTACCCCATATTAGATGAAATCTAGTCATATTGGGTCAGTTCAAATGACAAGAGACGAACCTGCACGACCCAAGACTTTTAACTTGTCCCATTTGAAATAACCGGTCCGAACGTCCATTTATGTCGTAGGACCGAAGGTGGAGTTAAGCGTAACCAAGACGACCGGGGGCCGACCCTTGGAATCGTTCCAAACAGTTATAGCTCACGCTTTAGGCGCTCTGGGCACATCCATGAGTTCCACGCGCAGGGGCCTACTCACGCTGTTTTCACTTCGGGTTTCACCACGTTTTCCGGTATGGGAAAACGACCTTGTCAGAGGCGATTACATAGCGTAATTCATACGCTCCTTCCCCTCTATAAATACATGACTAAATGACAAACTCAAGATGACCTTTTGGACGCGCAAAATAGGCTGTTATCTTGCCGATTTCCTTTCTCGTGCTTCTTATTGTCCTAGTCATTTTCTATTAGCCTCCTCTGTTTGTATCATGAACGGTTTATTCAATATATCGGCTAAGAATATTTATAGCTCTTAGTCATGTGGTTTATTCCCTTCTCCAAAGGGTTTTCCACGTTAATATCGATGTGTCATATACTGCTTTATCCATTCATAATAGTCTCCCAAATTTAAATAAATCAAAACCGAGTTCGTTTATTACGAACCGGACGACTGTTGATACTCCGTTCTTTCGACCAGAACACAAATAAATGCTAAAAATATTTTTCTTATCATAACATAATAGAATTGTTTCGCAAAATATCATCTTTTAATGGGAACAAAATGTGCATGACACTGTCAGATATTAAAAATATAAAAAATGTCGGTACTTTTTAAATGATTTTAGATTTGTCACTACAAATTCCCTTTACTAATATGACACTGATCAACAGTATAAATTCACAGATTTTTTTTGAAATTCGAAATCAAGTTACACAACTCAACAGAAATAGGTTCAGCTCAAGAAAAAGTACAAATTGAAGCCACATTTCCGCTGTAAACAGAACAATGGACTCAAAAACATGCCATTACTCAACAGCTAAGATTAAGAAAGAATCTGTTCTGTAAGAGAAGGAAAAAGACATAACACAAACCAAATGGCTCCAACAAACACAGAATCAAAAAGCAGTACCAGCCAAAAAGTACAGAATCTTTACAAAAAATGAACACCCAAATCCCGTCAGCATGACCATTCCAAAACTAAGAACATCAAAAAAATCTCATTTTTGATTTTGAAGATGGGAAAATCACAAAAAAATGCAGAGTAAACAAAAGTCTCACTGCTCAGCTCAGCGCAAGAGAAAGGTGAGAAGATTTATGAGAAAAGGACATGAGCGGGAAGGTGTCTGAAAATGGGGAAAAAATATCAATATGACACTGTCAGACTGTATTTATTGATTTCGAATTTCAAAAAAAAGCTGTGAATGTATATTGTTGATCAATGTCATATTAGTAAAGGGAATTTGTTCAGTGACAAATCTAAAATCATTTAAAAAATACCGATATTTTTTATATTTTTAATGTCTGACACTGTTATGCTGACCTAAAAACTCATCTTATAATTGGCTTTGAGTGCATTAGTCCACATTGGAACGATAAAGACTATAAAGAGTAGCAGAATGAGTTCACTTTTCATATCACGATGAAGTCGTAAAAACTATATTTGTCAAAAATGAGTGGCTGGAAGTGGAAGGGATTCGATACCCATTATGTAAATTCATACATTTTTGTACTGTGTTGTGAGGTGAACTGATCGTGATTTTAAAAAACTGTTTTGAAACAACGTACAGTGATCGTGATTTTATAAAATGATTATTTTGTCCTTATCCTTAATTAATTGTGTATCACTTATGATGAGAACTCTAGGACCGGGTACCTTGTGATGGGTAAGGCCCAGCAACGGTTGGACCAATTCAAATGGCGAAAATGAATTCCTACAGCCCACTTACACTTCTAAGGAAGAGCGGCCCGATATTCAACTAGAGGACTGAAGCTAACCTTAACAAAATAAAGCGTTTTCTGCCAGCTGGCACCTGGGTTCGGTCCGAGCGGTTACATAACGGTTACAACTCACGTTTACCACGCTTCGGGCCCGATCACGCAGACCACGCTTCGGTCCCAACCTCGTTTTACATCCCGCGATAACAACCTCTAACAAACCTGTCAGAGGCGGTTACGGAGCGTGATTTACACACGCTATGAACTCTATAAATACAGGGCAAGACGACGGAAATAGCAGGACCCTTTGGACGCGGAAGAACAGGCCGTTACCCTGCCGGAATTCTTACCGCTTTCTTTACATTGTCATTTTCATTAGCCTCTCTTGTATTGACTATGAGTTATTTCATTAGTGAACAGGCTAAGAGCATAATCTGCTCTTAGTCGAGTGGTTTTCACCCAAATTCCTAGGGTTTCCACTATACATCGCCGTGCATTTATTTATTTCCAGCTTTTGATCGTCTTCCACATCTAAAACAAATCAAAACCGAGTTCGTTTGTTGAACGAACCAGACGACTGTTGGTACCCCCTAAAAAGGGACCATAACAACTTACAAATTATATTTTATATTGATTATGATAAACTCGTTATTTAAGAAATTGCTAGAATATAATAAGTTATTGATCAAAAGTATCAAAAAACAAACATTGACAAAAGTGAATCATCTAAATCGACGATCTTCTTCAATCCTCGCTAGTGCAATGCAATCACGTATTTCATTCATAACTCGAATCATGTAGTTATCGTATATGAGCTCAACATCTACATGTGATGGGTCAACGGTAATTTCTACTTCCATATTCTGATCGTTTTCTATTTCTGGATCCAATTAAAAAAATTAATATTAATAAATTAATTTGGACAAAAATTTTAAATATGTAATAAAAATTAATATTAATAAAAATAATATTGATATTGATAAGAATTTAAATTAATATTAAATTAATTTTGATAAAAATTAATTATAAACTATAATTTTAAAGGAAGGGTATAATGGTCATTAATAAACTACTTTCTGCACACCACTACTTCAAACGTAATGCCGTTTCACCATAGTTTTCAGTGGTGAGACGAACGCACTTGTTAAACATGTTTGATCAAAGTTGAAAAAATCATAGCACGTTCACCACACCGGGTGGTGAACTGCAGAACCAAACAACACCATTATATGAATGCATTATAATATAATAAATCATGTATGTCATCTAATTTTGGATTCAAAGAACTAATTTTCAGAATACAAAAATAAATTATGCTTTAATGAGAATATAAATACGATTGTGATTGAGACTTTTACTTGTCAATGATGTTCCTAGTTATATCAAATAGATTGTATGCTATTAAAAATTATATTATATATATATTATTTTGGAAAAAAACCAAATGTTAACCGTCGACAAATAGGTGGACATACTGATAATGTGCAAGTAATAACTTTACCCATTGTCATTCCTAAATTAATAGACGAAACACCCAACCAACATATTTCACGAATGAATTTGTTTAATACGTTTACGACCCACACTATAACATAAAGTGGCAATTTATGATACTTTTTTATCCATTGATATCAAAATACTAACAAAATAAAGATTACAACACATGAAAATCCCAACAAGGGACTCATTGGGAACAATACAACTACCTACAAGAACAAAGCAATGCAAAAACACTACCTGTTAATTGATCTCCGAAAACGGGGCTCGATGAAGCTCGAGTTCATTTTTTAGCTCCTTAGGCTGAAAGGTTTCAAACAAATTGTTTTCTCTGAACTCTACTTGAAGATCCTCCATCGGCATTGCTCGTAGAGACTCAATCGTGCTTTTGCTTGGAATGTCGGGCTCACACTGAATCGGTGTCGTGCCCGTCGGCTCATAATCCTAAGAGACATGGAAATGATAAAGCACATGAAAATTCGAAAGATAAAAAAAATAAGTATTTCAAACATAACAATATCTCAGTACATCAAGTGGTAACGAAGATACGTACTACTGGATCAAAAGAACAAAGCAAACTATATAGGCTTAAGATAGTTGAATGGAGAAACCCATATTGAGGCTCTAAAGAACAAATTTGTATAAATATCATACAATTATACGTTTTTTTGTACCTAAAAAATACTGTATTCACAAGGTAACATAACATATATATGAAATAAAATTTCAGTTCAAAAAAATATGAAAATAAGGATGCATGCGACTAGAACACGTTTTTTCGGAGCATGAAAGAACATACCATGTATTTATTAGTGAAGGTATTAGTGGCATGTTGCTGTATACAAGTTGACTGCTGAGAATGTTCTTTCTGTAGAGTTTTGAGTGTATCTGAATGAGCTCTAGAAGTGGCCATTATTTCTGATATACATTGTTTGCCTTGTCCCGAAAAACCTGAAACGAGTAAAAAACCAAAGATTGGAAGCTGAAGCAACGATCAGGATCGAAAGATAAAACCAAGAAAGAAATGCTGAAACGAAGACGAGCAACTTGAGTAAAGAAACACAGACCATTGAAACACTGAGCAATAGCTTCGCTATTGTCTTTAATATCATTCTCAGCAAGCACTCTAGTTGACTCGACCTCGGAATAATGTTGTTCATTCATCTCACAAATACTCCTGCACAAAAGTAACAAAGATGGAAATAGCCACTACTTATTTGAAGTAATGGGCATCACTATATGTACAAGGTAAGCATATCGACACAAACCTGACATCCGAGCTAATTGTCGAAGCATATTTGTTGCTCATATCTACCAGAGATTTTTGCATAATTTGCCATCTCTCGAGAGCTGTATCGGCATTGCCGGCACTGAAAATGAATACAAAAGAAACTTTTAAAAAACATACATAAGGGGTACAGAAAACTGTATAAATAGGAAGCAAATATTCTGGTTTCGTAGAAACCAACACGTTTTCAACGACCGAAAAGCTTCTTGTTCCTATAATAACCTGCAACTGCATACTTTTCATATTATCAAGCATCATTGTAGGATTACTACATTACACTTATCCAAGTGGCTCAAATGCCACTTTCGAATGCATCCATCATGTAATTTCATGTAATGAAATTATTCCCCATGAAATGAATGAATATCTTTCCGTTCAATAAAAATAAAGGAAGCAGAGATTTCAAGTAAATTCTAACCATTTCTGTAACAGCAACTCCATGCGGCAATGTTTAGCAGCTGAGAAATCAGCATTCTCTTTATAACTATTCTCAGATTGCAAGAAGCAATCCTGCCATTTCCTTTTCAAATCCGTTGTTATCCCGCAGATTCTACCAGCATGACCATCCAAAAACTTCTTATTCTCAAGTGCACTACCATTTATATCATCCAGCCTAGCATCCACCTGTAAGAAGAGTTTCATATACAACAGAAACCAAAGAACAGAAGTATTGATATGTTGAAGAAACAGAATATCGAACCATCTCTTTTTGACGACGCATGGATTCTGAAACAAGGCAGGTCATACTTGCAATAAGCTTCTCAGTTTCAGATCTTGACTGCTCCTGCGGATATCGAATCAAAAGTGTGAGCAAATGCAATGAATTTTTCGATTCAGTTAATTCATTGAAGACTAATTAATACCTCATAAGTTTTCCGAAAATCAGAAATGCATTTTGTCTGGATTTCATCGATTTGATTAGCATGACCTTCAAGCTTTTTGGATTCTTCAGACAAGGCATCAACAAATTTGTGAATGTGTTCAGAGGTATTTGCCAAGTGCTCTAAACTAGAATCAAACTTCTGAAAAATTTTCAGGATGATCACCTTTAGAATCATTACAATAAACTAGTGATTACAAAAAACCAAGCAAACCTTCCGAAGCTCCATTGCCAAGGCTGCAATTTCCCCTTGATGGATCGAAAGAGATTCTTTGAGGTCATCAAAAACTGAATCTGATTTAACCAATTCAGCTTCTAAAAACTGCATAAATGTAAAGGATGAGTTGCACAATACAGAGTTCCAAAGTGAAAGATGCAAACAAATAATTTACTTCTTGAATCAATAGCGAATTGGAGCAGGCTAAGCTCGACAGCTCCTCCAATGCAGCATTTGAACCAGCTTTGTGCAAGCAAACAACATTTCGTATTGCCTCAAAATGAGAAACATATAATGCCCGAGAAGAAGTTATTTTCTTCCTTAATTCTACAAAAGTCTACGAGAAAAAAAATTAGTTACACAACAGCACAACGGATGATGTGGAAATACAAAAACAACAGAAATAAAAATTAGATTAGTTGGATATTGAGAAAACCTTATCATGCACTTGAAGAAAAGATTTGCACAAATTGTCAACACACTGCAGGTGCTCGTCTTGCTTGGAGACTGATGCAGTCAATGAATCACAAAGATTGACAAGCTGCAGTGCAAGATCAGCCTGATATCTATTCATAGTGTGCTTGTTATCAGAATTCAAATTTTCCTCACGGGCTGCATGAAATAATAATAAAGAATTATGATATAACTTCTACAACAAAATCTAAAAATAGTATATCATAAAAACAGCTTACAAATCTTAAAAAAGAGGGCTGCATTATGTCTTTGAGTCTTTTCCAAGTCACAGCGTAATACACATGCCTGATGAGCCAATGCATTTTCTGAACATTCAATCATTGTCAGAAAGTGTGAAGTGAATTCCAAGAAACTGTAATTTATCATACCAGCTTTTTTCTGTTCAGATATAATGAATTCTTGTTCTTTGAGGGAATACCGGCAACGCTTCAGATCCTCCTCAGTTCCAACCAACATTTTGAAAGTAAGATTAAGATCATTCTGCAACCACCTCAAAATTAGAATAACTGAAGGATTTTCAATCCAACAAGAAGGAAAGTAACTTACACGAGCTACTTCAAGTTCATTAGTCAAATTAGCTGAATTCTGAACTTGATCATTATATTTCCCTTGAATTTCCTCTATTATCTGGAGCTCATTCAGAAAGTTAATTTATGTATTTCCAAGCTTACGTATTTAATAAATTCAAAATACCAACCTTTTGATGATTTTCTAAAGATATTCCCATTTGCTCAATCTGTTCAGCCATTGCCTAGAATAGATCAACAATATAAAAAATCACTGATTTCACAAAGCTTCACATTGTTTTGGCAAAAATTTGGCAGTACCAAAAAGAATCTGGTAAAAAAAGTCTCTAGTCTATGCTATTCGTATTTCTAAGACAAATTGTGAATGCATTTGCGCAGAAATGAGACAGAACAAACAAATTTCCAATAAATAGTCTGCGCTACCTTTCTATCACTTTCTTCCTGATAGTATCTCTCCTTTGGAATGTAGATCCCATTTTTTTCCCGTGCAGCGTATACCTCTACATTGAGAGATCAAATAGAATAATTATAACTGAGGAAGAAACTTTAGAAGAGTTCAAGTTCATATCAACATGAATAACGATCATGGTGAAAAGACTTACCTCCTTTGAGCCGCTCAATTTCACCATAGAGATCCTTAATAAGAGTCGATTTCATCATCTTCTGGTTTACCTAGAGAGCCAGAAAACATTCGAGTAAGAAAAAATACTGACTTACTTTATCGAGGAAAGTAAATCAGATGATAAAAACACATTATCAATAAGGACAAGACTCAGAGTAATATTGATATGCAGAATAAGCGGTTCGGGAAACACAGAATACATATAAAAAGAGAGGCAAACCTCAGGTTTATTCTTTATATTCTTGGCCCTGTGAGCATAATCTAACGTGCTCAATGTTTCATCAAGACAAAGAACAGCTGGTGACACAGTAGCTATAATACAAGTCTTTGTTCTTCCACCCAATGAATCACGAAGCAGACGTGTGAGCTTGCTATCCCTGTTAAATATTGTAGTTACTATAATAAACTATTCGTAGGTAGTTCTATTAATGAGGGCATATACTCAAGTAAAAAATTGCAACCTGTAAGGCACATGTCCTAGATGCTCCACAAGAGCATTTATTACTCGTCCTAATGTAAGCAAGCTTTTATTAATTTCTCCAGCTTCCCTTGCTCTACCCTGGATGTATTGAGGTACATATCAGAATTGTGAAGTAAAATAGATATTCCAATTAAAATTTTAAAAAAGTCGGAATGAATCAAGATAATCAGCCTCAGTACTCACCTCTCTAGCCCCAGAACGAGAAATATTCTCTGATCCAGCCAGATCAACTAAATTTAACTTGCCACATTTGATGAGTTCTTCACCTTCAGGTGTTGCTTCCTTTATATGTATTGTTATTGAAAATAGTGAGTGTGATCGACTGCGCCAAAAAAGAGACATCTAGTGAATATTTGGGGTAAGATATGACAACCAACCATCAATACAGTGGCATCTCAACCTTGATTGTTTATTAAGCAATGTCTCTGCAGTTCGACGTTTAGCAGAACCCCTTTCAAGCAAAGTAAAAATCTCACTAGCACTTGTCACAATTTCTTCTTCCAGTCCTCTGACAAGTACACCACCTTTCCCATCTTCCATAAGTGGCAACAATTTTTTCTGCTTCTCCTCCAGAGAAACTTTAGTAATATCTTCAGGAGCCAACAGATCAGTTATTTCTTCATTATATAACTCCAAGAAAGTGACTTTCACACTGTATTCAGCATTTTGACCCTCTAAAGTGTCAAATATCTGTTGTACTGCCCTAGGTATTACTCCCGCTTCAGGAGGCAATTCTCCATTTGGTCCACTCTTAAGGATAAAAGTGGAGATCAGACTTGAAATAAAAGCAAACAGAGAAGCAGCACAATAAAATTAATGAGTACCTTTGCCCTCTTGCATTCACCTTCCATCGTATAAGTCTTTCCAGTTCCTGTTTGTCCATATGCAAAAATTGTGCAGTTGAAACCTTCGAGAACCTCATGAACTATGGGAACAACTGCTTGTTCATAGAGATCATTTTGTTGGGCATTAGGCCCAAATACCTAGATCACCAAAACAAGCTTATAAATCCAGTCTAAGAAGAGAGAAAAAAATGCACATCAAAGGAGTTCTTACAACAGATACACGTATAACATATTTCAACCCACATCACTATAATGTAAACCCGCAAACCCAACTCAGAAACCAACGAAAAAACACTGGCAAGAAAAAGACATAGCATAATTAGAGCAAAACAAATAAATCACCTTGTCAAATGTAAAAACCCTATCAAGATGCTTTCCAGCAATATTCTGCGAGACAGAAACCTCCCTCTGGAACTCATTACACGTCAACACTTGAGGAGCATTGTTCCGCACTTCGTCTTCACTGAACGGCCTACAAATCACAGATCCGCAAATCAATATCTCAAGAAGATATCTCTAAAAATTCAGCAACCGTAATTTACATTATGCATTACTCCTGCCATTACCTGCATCGTAGAAGGACCTGTACATTCACGCCTTTTTCCTTCTCATGACGATTCGACATCCTAAAATACGACTCTCTCCGCGTAGGCGTGTGATGACTCGTCAGCGGCGCCACCGTGAAGTTTCTCCGGCACGGTCAGTACGTGAAGTGTGTGAAAATTTGAGAGGGGATGAAAGAAGAGCGGTGAGCTTGCAGTTAAATTTGAATTTTGAGGTGCCCCCCCCAACTATTTTCCTTTTAATAATCCAAATCTGACCGTTTGAATAAATATCCGTTATTAAACTGGGCTTCTTGAATTGGGCCTAAAAAATTAACAATTTGAATCAAGAAATTTATATGGTGGTTCATCAATTTATATTTTATAATATTAATATAATTTGAAAATTATTTTATATTTTTAAATTGTAAAATTGCGTTCTTCATAATATATATGAAAATGCTACAATCATCCTTAGGTTTTCTTCATCCTTGGTGTCCAATATGGAAGATATTTCACAAATACCATTATTTCCATATTCCACTTTAAAAAATACCCTTAATTTTAAAACATTTTATAACTACAATTTTTCTCATTTTCTTAATTATTTAAATTATAAATAATATATTTTTATAACAATTATAAAGTTAATGTCTTCTTAATAAATTTTAAATACATGTACATATTTCAAAAAATACATAGGGTAAAAATTGAGCGGTACCGGTACCACTCGGTATCAGGTTTTCAGGTCGAAGCCGAATTTTTCTCGGAATTTGATGTATATTTATATTATGATGAGAACTTTAGGATTGAGTACATTGTGATGGATAAGGTCCAGCAACCGTTGGGCCGATTCAAATAGTGAAAACGAATTCCTACAGCCCATTTACATACTTAAGGAAGAGCGGCCCGATGTTCAATGAGAGGACCAGAGATAACCTTAACAAAATAAAGCGTTTTCTGCCAGCTGGCTCCTGGGTTCGGTCCGAACGGTTACAGAACGGTTACAAACTCACGTTTTCCACGCTTCGGGCCTTCCCACGTTTACCACGCTTCGGGCCCGATCACGCAGACCACGCCTCGGTCCCAACCTCGTTTTACATTCCGCGATAACAACCTCTAACAAACCTGTCAGAGGCGGTTACAGAGCGTGATTTACACACGCCGTCAACTCTATAAATACAGGGCAAGACGACGGAAATAATATGACCCTTTGGACGCGTAAGAACAGGCCGTTACCCTGCCGGAGTTCTTACTGCTTTCTTTTCCTTGTCATTTTCNAGGACGTCTTCTCTTCTTGGGGCCGAAGGAGAAGCTCGTTCAGCTTATTCCTCTTCTCCTGGGCCCGACCTTGGACTTCGTTGATTTCTTCATCTTTGGCCCGCAGCTTGGCCTCCAGGTCGGCAATACGCCCCTGAGCTGTTTGTCCCGTCTTCTCCAGCTCAGAGACTTTATCAGCTAAGAGTGAGATCTCCGTCCCGGCTCTTAGCAACTCATTGTCAAGTCGGTCACGGTCCTCCCGTACCGTGACCAACTCAGTATGCTTTATTTCAACTTGCCTTTTTGCAAGGTCAAGTTGATCTTGGACTCGTTGGGATACAACGCTACCACCCTAGTTCTTCTCCACGGTGATAGCAGTTGTGAAAGAGTTCCTCAACATCTGCATAAGACAACGTATTCTTAAGTAAAAGTTCGGGCCTTCATGTCAAGTGAAAATTTCCTTAGTGGTGAGGTCGAGGAAGCCTTCCATGATTTCTTCCCCAGTCACGTCCGTCTGGACGTTCTCTGGGTTCTGCTCTCCATAAAGGCGGAAGTCCTTTAGGAAAACAGTCCTCCAAGAGGTTAGCTTCCTCCCCTTACTGAACCTGTCCAGCAGGCCCAGAGCAACTCCCCAGTCGGAGTTAGTCTTCGGGCCCGATCCAGGCTCCTTCAAAACGATCCCCTTAGTGAGGACCGGAGCGCCGTCCTCCTTTCTCAGCCTTTTCAGCTCCTGCGGGGCTTCCGCTTCGGTCGCCCTTTTCCCTTTTCCTAAGGGGACCGGCGGCAGGGAGACGTTCACCTTAAGCTGAGGACCGGGGAGAACCTTCTCCACGGGAACGACTCCCTGCAGCAATAAAGTAATAGTTTTAGTACTAATAAAGGAGGCGTTACCGATTTGATAGAGGCTGGATAAGCTCAAAGAACGAATCCGAGCCTTTATCACCTCCTCTACCACTCCAAATACCCGAAACGTAGGCCCGTCCCCAGATGAAGGCTGCCCCGTGCAGCGAAGGGTCAGCGTGCCCGCGCCGGTTGTTTGGATCGGGGGGTTCCCGGACCCCGAAGGGACCAGCGTACCCCCCGTTGCTGATTCGCTCCCCTCAGCGCTGCCCGATGCTTCACGTTGTCCTTCAGAAGGACAGACCGAAGCAGATGCCATGCGTTTGAAGCGGGAGCTTGGCATTGTCTCAGTTGAATCTGCAAAACAAATACATAAGGATCCGGAAAGATTAAAATATAAACACTACATCATACCCGATCATTCTGATGGATCTGAACTAGAAAAAACCCCCTTCGGGGCTGGGGCTCCGGTCAAACCCGCAACACCTATTTCTATCAATCTTTTCTCTCAAAGCAGATCTATTCGCCTAAGGCGTGCTTCGGGAGGGGGGAACATCGCAAGCGTATTTGCTGTGTCCGTGCGGGAGGGGTTGAACCTACTTCGGTCCAACTGACCTATGCGTGGGTGGGTGAGGCGCGGCCATACTTTCAACAGATCCTCTTTGGGGACTGTTATCCACACATAGCAGACCTCCCACGCATGGAGAGATTCTTCCTTATCTACAATTGCGCACTCTTTGGTGCGCACCGCTATATAATATAACTTGCGGCAACCTAACAGACCCTTCCCCTTTCGGGATCCTACCAAGAACAGGTTAAAGAAGTATTCTAGGGTCAGGGCCCGATTCTGTTGGTAGCAATAATAAATGAACTCTATTATATACACATAACTGCCCGGGAACAACGCAAAAGTGGGGCAGTGAATCTCCTTAAGCACGGCCGCTACAAAGGAATGTAGTGGAAAACGAAGCCCGCACTTTAGAGAGGCGTAACTGACCGGAATGGCCGATGCCGGCACATTCATTTCGGCCGGAAGGAAACAGGGAATATCTTCCCGTCACTTCCAGATAGAGTAATGTGCCGGAATTGAAAACCTAGACCAAAACTCATCAATGTCCAACTCAGACATAGAAGGGTAGTGCATTTTGTGAGGAGCCATGAGTGTATACCTTAGGAAAAACGAATTGAAAGATGGTTGGATGTAAAATCGATTAAGGGCACAGAGAGCTTGCTGCAATTTCTCCATCGCGATAATGACGGTGAGGAGAAACAGTGCCCAGAATCCCGATTTAAATATTAATCTCCCAGCCAATGGTGTGCCGCCACGTAATACTGCCCAAGACAGCGACAGTACGGAGCGCACTCATCACGCCTCTTGAACTATCGAATGTGAAGAGGCGCGGGTCGAGATATTAATATTTAAAGAATAACAAAGATAAAAATATAACTTAAATATACGTTATTAAATTTCAAATGTAATTGGCTCATATACTAAGGGAAAGATCGGTCCCCTGGACTCTCACTGTCTACAAGTACGGTCCCTTGTTCTCATGAATGTGCAAACATCATGTGATCGGCCTTGTATCACCTCTGCGATTGGCAATCAAGCCCGAGGGGCTAGTGATGAGAACTTTAGGATCGGGTACCTTGTGATGGGTAAGGTCCATCAACCGTTGGGCCAATTCAAATAGTGAAAACGAATTCCTACAGCCCATTTACACACTTAAGGAAGAGCGGTCCGATGTTCAATGAGAGGACTAGAGATAACCTTAACGAAATAAAGCGTTTTCTGCCAGCTGGCTCCTGGGTTCGGTCCGAACGGTTACAGAACGGTTACAAACTCACGTTTACCACGCTTCGGGCCTTCCCACGTTTACCACGCTTCGGGCCCGATCACGCAGACCACGCCTCGGTCACAACCTCGTTTTACATCCCGCGATAACAACCTCTAACAAACCTGTCAGAGGCGGTTACAGAGCGTGATTTACACACGCCGTCAACTCTATAAATACAGGGCAAGACGACGGAAATAGCAGGACCCTTTGGACGCGTAAGAACAGGCCGTTATCCTGCCAGAGTTCTTACTGCTTTCTTTTCCTTGTCATTTTCATTAAGCCTCTGTTGTATTCCTTACGGATTATTTGATTAAGTGAACAGGCTAAGAGTATAATCTACTCTTAGTCAAGTGGTTTTCACCCCAATTCCTGGGGTTTCCACTATATATCGTTGTGTCATCGTTATTTCTAGCTTTTAATAGTTTCCCGCAACAAAAACAAATCAGAACCGAGTTTGTTTGTTAAACGAACCGGACGACTGTTGGTTCCTCTAAAAAGGGACCATAACATATTAGTTATATTATGTTTTTAAGATTTATAAAGTGTCTTAATTGGAACCCGGACAAACTCGGGTTCCATTTGAAAACTCAAAAAAACTCGGGTTGACCTGAAAACTCGATACCGGGCGGTACCGTTCAACATGCTGGTGTCGCCTGATTTTTACCGTACATGTCAATATTCAAACATTGATTTCATTGTATGCATTTTAAAAATATGGAGTCATGTATTTTTAAAATTTATAAAGAAGACCATTAACTTTATATTTGTTATAAAAAAAATTTATTTATAATTTAAATAATTAAGAAAATGAAAAAATGTTGTTATGAAAGGTTTTAAAAAATAAGAATATATTTGACAGTTGAATTTGGAAATAACGGTTTTGTGAAAAATCCCCGCCCAATTTGAGTAGCACCCATGTGTCAATTGTTTTGCTTTTCTTAATTTATATCATCTCTTATAAGTTTTATTTAGGAGACAAAGTGTCCTATCCTCTCTCTTCAAAGTTAAGAATAATTAAAAATATGGGTGGTTTTGTAAGTAGCTCCTAAATTTTATAATAGTGTAAAAACGTTGCCCCAAAGTTTGTAAATTGCATATGAAGCCTCTGAAGTTGATATAATTCGCGTCGTTGGCCTCTCAACTTTTAAATATTGTAAACATCATTAACTCAAAGTTTAAGAGTTTCATGGTTGGCCCTCGAACTTCCAAAACCGTTTATATTTGACCATATACTCGTTAATATTTTAAACGTCTCTATAGTTTGTATTTGACCAATTAATTTTCAATAGATGTAATGACTATGTCTTCAAACTTTGAAAATTTTTAAAAATAACACATAAATTATCAAACCACTTATACGAAAAAAATGAAAACTACTACTATTCACTAGAGAGTTATTCTTGAACGTTTTGAAACTTCGGGGGTTTCTCATGCAATTTAGAAACTTTAGAAGCATCACATTTACACTATTTTAAATATTAAGGGTCAATAACGCAATTTTCTCTTAAAATATATATATAAAGATATTATAATTTTAAAAAAATATTTAATATACTGTTTTTTATTGATAATATTGTGAATGATCCATAAACCGATATTATCAATATAGTCGATAATACTATAGTATACCAATCAATATACCGATCATCTTTAAAGTACCCCATTACAATTAATATAGAACAAAAATTCCGATAGAATATTGATAATATTGATAGAATATTACGATTCTATAATATTTTAAATATATAAAAATTCCAAATATTAGTGTATAGATGAAAGAAAAGTTATTTTTAAAAATATTGATAGTAATATTAAAAATAAATAAATGATATATATAGACAAAAACTGATCTAGAGAAATATAATTAAGCATTCGTACATGCATGATTGGATATAACCTTATAATCTTGTAACATTTAATTGATGGTACGTAGTGTCATATCATTTTTCAATGTTGAATTGGAATAAATAATATTAATTTTATTTTTTGGTGGGGCAATATTGATCAAATACTCAATATGTGCTATATAAAGATTTGATGTAGGAAAAGTCAAATATTGGTAAAAAACTTGGAATTTCGGTTCAATTATTTTGCACAATACTAAATACTTATGTGAAGGTATCCAATACAATATATTAAAAACTAACAATATCATACAAGTGGAATATAAATGGTACAATGTAGGGGTGTGCGTGGATGGGGTAACCGATCCAATAATCATTTTTTTATCTGATCTAATGGATACGGATCGGAAAAATGATGATATAAAGCCAATCCGCAATAGTTGATCGGTTTGCGGATCTGTTTACGATTTGCGGATACCCTAATATTTATTTTTAATTATAGTTAATCATAGGAAATTATCACTAATCACCTAAAATGTTACCTATTTGCAAAACATACAAATTATAAAAACAACCAAAAAAACGCATGTTCAGAATTTTCAAACATCCATAAAGTAAAACTTGAATTTAATACAAGAATTGAATGAAAACAAATGCATGTAAATAGTGGTTTTTTCTTCTAAGTGCATGAATCTGCAAAAAATAAACATAATTTACTTAGATTTCATAATCACAACCTATAAAAATAAAACCAATTGTAAAATTAATTACATTTTAAATGATAATATGAAATATCCGAAGAAATATCTAACTTACTAGAAATATATGAATTTCAAAAATATCTCAGATGTTGATTACTTGATATTCTTCCATATCGGTTATTTCTACAAAATAAAAATAAAATATAAAACATTAATATTAACAAAAAAACAAATATTACACCAATTGATATATATATATATATATACATGTTTCCAAATAATCTAATTCTTCTAAGCATTTATCAACACAAATTGGCTCATTATTTTTCGCAATCAATCATGTGCACATGTTAGAGCTTCTACCATTTTTGGAGACAAATAACTTCAAAAAGGATCAAGAACTTGTCCTCTTGTACTAAATGCATATTCCGAGGCAACCGTAGAAACTTGTATAACCATTAAATCCTGAGCAATCATAGCAAGTATAGGATATCTACAAGTATTTGTCTTCCACCAATTTAGTATGTTCAAGTTTTTGTCATTATAATCAGACTTCATCTCTAACAAATATATTTCTATTTCAGTTTTTTCTATAGTGCAATCAAAATCACTTTCATCATCATTGAATAACATATTCAAATAATCACTTGCTCCAGTAATTTGATCTACATCCATGGTGGTTTTTCTCTTGGGCTTGATTTGTAGCTTGTGTATGACATGATGATGCAACTGCTACACTATAAGGGTGTGTTCTGCACAGATTATATAATGATAATCAGAATTTATTATTAAAATACAGAATATGAATGTATAATTAAAATCTGAGTAGTGTTATGTATAAACATATTGAATTCAAAAATGTAAAAGTATTATGCATAAATATAAATGTGAATTAAGTTACAATGTAAAAAATAATTATGTTCTTTAATTATAAATATAAAATTATAATTATAAAAAAATGTAAATAAAAAATAAAAAATAAAAAATAACATTATTATAAATATATCATATGATAAAAAGGAAAAGAATATTGAAAAAAACAAAATAAGTGATAATATAAATGCTAATTATAGAAAAATAGAATTGACTATTATAAAACAGATGAAACTTTGATTTAGAAAAAAAAATGTATATACGTGAAAAATAAGAAATAGAATGCATAATGCATTTTCAGAATCAAGTTTGAACTTGATTCTGCATTATAGTTGAAAAAGCATAATGCATTATGAATCAGAATTCATAATTATAATTTAAAATGCATATTGTTCTGTTTCAAAAACAAATTACACATTCTATTATGCATAATTCGTTTTCATAATTTGCACAGAACACATCCAAGTTTCAAACATATAATGCAGAATTAAATCTAACTTTTCTTTCAATCTAGTAGCAATATCATCTCATATGTTTTATCAATCACCAAATGCACATATGCAAATAACTCAAGAATGGTAGCAATGAAAACCAAAATATTGAGCCAATCAATGTTTCCCCAATACTTATCATACTTTTTTTTCATTTTAGAAGCCATGAGGTTTATCCCACTATCATCATTTTCACACATCTTGGATGGAATAAAACCAATACCATAAACCTCCTTCATGTACTCATTTCCAGTGACATAAATTGATCTAGACAACCTCAAAGTAGTATTATAAAAAACTTTCAAGAAAAATAAAACATTCTTTGTATAATTTCAATCAACTTCTGTAAGTAAACTTTTTACTCAAGAATTTTTTTGTAATCACTACCTCATTTTTTTCTTGGTTTTCATGTCTTACATATCGTACCTTAGGAGTTAACTCATATAGATCATTTCTATCTATTGTTTCCAATAGATTAAATGCTAGTTGAAATTTTACAACTGACTGTAGCATTAAATAGGTAGAGTTTCATATAGTGTCTACATATAAAAAGATGACTTTTACTTTCTATTCCCTCTTTTTCCACACAAGGCTTGAATCTTAATGTCCTAGCAGGAGATGATCTTATATATCTAATTGTAGTTCTAATTCTAACAATACTATCATTCATTTCTATCAAACCTTCTCTCACAATTAAATTCAAAATATGTGCAACACATCGCATATGTATGTAATCGCCATTTATAATTGTACATTTCCAACTATTCAACCTTTTTTTCAAATACTGCAAATCACAATCATTGACATTAACATTATTTACTGTAATAGTAAGAATTTTATTAATATTCCAATCTAACAAACATTTCTCAATTGACATGTCAATTACTTCACTAGCGTGACTATTTAAAGGACAAAAATTAATGATCTTCTTATGTAAATTCCAATCATCATCAATAATGTGTACAGTTAAACACGTATAACTCAAGTTTTGAATAAATGTTCATGTATCGGTAGTAAAAGAAACACGTGAATGCAACTTCGCAAAACATAACTTCAACTTTTTTTCTCATCCAAAAAAAGACTATAACAATCTTTAACAATAGTAGTACGGGAAGTAATTATAAATTGTGGTCTCATTTCATAACAAAATTTCTTAAATCCCATCTTTTCTATATGCTTGAAATACAATCCATCCATAATAAATATTTTAACCAATGATTTTCTACGACTAGTCTAATCAAACACATGTGTCATCATCACTTTAGAAGTCTTTTCTCAACCTTCTTGAACTCTTTAAGTCTTTTGTTTTTTTCCAAATTGTTGTAAGGATATTTTTTACATCTATGTAAATGATTACTTAAACTAGAAGTACCAATCCTAGATGCACATTGGATGATCTTTGAACAATAAACACAAGATGTTTTTCTATCATTCTTAGATAAATCATCAAGTATTTGAAAATGTTTCCATGCCATATGATTTTTTTGGGATATATTTTTCTACAAATCTTTAATCTTGATACATTCCTTCAATTTGACTTAGAAATATATCTTATGTATTATTTCCATACTTGATTTAATCTATAGGCATAAATAAGTTGTAAGAATATATTCACATTAAACAATTAAGAAGATAAGAAAACCAATGTTACCACGATACATGACACGATCTATGACACGACATGATTCACGATTCGTAGTGCGCAATTTTTTAGAGAATCCGGATAGATACATTAAGGATTCGTAAATTTTATAATAATAATTTAAAGTTTTTATAAGTAAAAATATTCATAATTATTGATAAAACATATATTAATCATTATCAAATTATAAACATAAGATATAATAAATAATTTATCATCAAACTAAAAAACTAAAAGTTTGTTAAAATTTAAAATTAATAAATAATTAAAAATTAATATAAATTACATAACTTAGCAAGTTTCTAACATAATAATTTAGATTTCTTATTTGTTTTTGATTTTTTTCAAATTTGTCTTCTCACAAAACTCGATTTGAGAATCGCGAATCCTAGAGAATCCGATTCTTATTTTTTTGTAAAAATAAAGAATCATGGTAACACTGAAGAAACTTAAGAATTATTAAAAAAGAAATAAAAAAATCCATTAAATTTCAATGGAAATAAACTAGAAAACAATAACACTCATACCCATTTGTCATTCTTTTTCGAACGGGAAGCCTCCATCAGAAAAATATTTGAACTATATGTCGATGAGCAAATAAAGTAGTGAAGAAAGAAATTTATAATAATGAAAAATATCTTACCGTATATAACTTTTTAACTTTGTAAAATTAGAAAAAAAGAAATATAATATACTAAAAATATCGGATCGGATATGAGTTTTGAAAAACTGCATCCGACCCGATCCGATTAAATATTTATAGTTTGGATAAGCGAAAAATCTGTTCGGTTACTTCGGATATTTTGATGACCGGATTTTCATGCACATCCTAGTACAATGTATAACATCGTACACATATTTTAAATATACCTAAGAGATTAAATTTGTATTTTCTATTATAAAAATACTAAAAAGAACATAAATGTAGAGATTGCAACATTGTTGGCCGTTGCCATTTAAAAATTTGAAATCTGGTATCAGATGGATCTGCCCCCATTAAAGACGGACGGTGGAGATCCACTCCTGCCGACGGTATGTGATTCTGAAAAATAATTCATTATCGCATCTTCTTCAATTTCCCTTCCCACCAAAGTTCTTCAAACAAATATTAAATAAGAATGGTAGGAGCATATATAGAATTGCACTATATGTATAAATTGATTATAAAAACTTCGTATTAATAATCCAATATATGTAGTAGAAATTCATAATTGATTCGTATTAATAATCCAATAATTTATAATTGGATTATATTTGTAGTAGAAATTTATAATTCAATGGTTTTCGTTGAATTTGAATTGACATATGCTTCATTTTTTGAATATTCACTATTAATAGTACTCAGAAATCAGAGATGCCTTTTACTACAATAATTTAATATGATTATTATTGGTGGTGCTCAATTTATTGATCGCTCTATTTTATCATTCACTATTTTCTATCAGAATTTTATTCTATAATAAAATTTATTAAAAGTTCTAATAACATATAGAAATTAATTATTAATTATTAATGCACCTCAAGAATGCATCTATAACACAAAAATTTTAAAAATGAATTAAATTTAGAAAGTTATATCAAATAAATTGAGAAAATGGCGACTTGGGTCCCCAAAATTTGGATAATTTGACAATTTTGGTCCCCAAAGTTTCGAATGGCAAAAACAGTCCCCAAAGTTTTGATGATTTGGCAATTTTGGTCCCCAAAGTTGCGTATTTTCGCAAAATACGTCCCCAAAGTTTGGGAATTTTGGCAAAACCGGCCACCAAATTAATTTTTGTCCGGGGATCTAATTTGCCACAAATTACAACTTTGGGGACCAATTATGCCACACGCANATAAGCGAAAAATCTGTTCGGTTACTTCGGATATTTTGATGACCGGATTTTCATGCACATCCTAGTACAATGTATAACATCGTACACATATTTTAAATATACCTAAGAGATTAAATTTGTATTTTCTATTATAAAAATACTAAAAAGAACATAAATGTAGAGATTGCAACATCGTTGGCCGTTGCCATTTAAAAATTTGAAATCTGGTATCAGATGGATCTGCCCCCCCCCCAGACGGACGGTGGAGATCCACTCCTGCCGACGGTATGTGATTCTGAAAAATAATTCATTATCGCATCTTCTTCAATTTCCCTTCCCACCAAAGTTCTTCAAACAAATATTAAATAAGAATGGTAAGAGCATATATAGAATTGCACTATATGTATAAATTGATTATAAAAACTTCGTATTAATAATCCAATATATGTAGTAGAAATTTATAATTCAATGGTTTTCGTTGAATTCGAATTGACATATGCTTCATTTTTTGAATATTCACTATTAATAATACTCAGAAATCAGAGATGCCTTTTACTACAATAATTTAATATGATTATTATTGGTGGTGCTCAATTTATTGATCGCTCTATTTTATCATTCACTATTTTCTATCAGAATTTTATTCTATAATAAAATTTATTCAAAGTTCTAATAACATATAGAAATTAATTATTAATTATTAATTATTAATGCACCTCAAAATTGTCTAAAATTTCAAACTTTGGGAACCAAAACTGCCTTCCGCTTTAGAAAGTTATTCATTATATTATTATTCTTATAAAATATAATACTTCTAATTTCATATATAATGTCATGTATATATTGGCAATAAGGTATATTGACATTTTCCGAAAAAACCTTAAAAATTAAAATTTTGGTTTATATCAACCCATTATTCTCTCATATTAATTTTTGCGACCAACCCGTAAATTCATTTTTGACAGATGGCATATTTGTATAGGTTCCCAGTGATCCAACCCATATCCACCCCAAAATAGCATATATGATTTATACGAAGCACACTAAACCGACCCCAACCGAACCTTCAATTTATTTATATAATATATGATTAGCTCACGAACAATATCAAACAACTTTAAAATCAATTCGAATTTGATTCATTAGGTATTTAAATTAAAGCAATGCAAAAACATGACTTAGTTTACTCGTAGTCAACCTCTATTGTATGTTAATAGACATTCCGACCTTATGTAAATGCACATTATTTAAATATTATTAAACTAAAATAAATAATTTGGCTATGGTGGAATAATTATAATACCATAAAAATGGGACATTTATGATACGCGCTATTACATGCATTGGCTGTTCGTATCACATGCATCGGCAGTTCGGTGCATTTGCACAATATTTTACACAATATTTTATTTTAAAGATAAATATCCATCTTATGTATCCTAATAATAAATTAAATTATTATATCTACACTTTTAACATATTTTCAATTTTAACTATTCTTAATTCGAAAAATTAAGAATAAAAACATTTATAAACTTCATATCTATTTTTTTCATAAATGAAACATTCCATTAAAAAACAAGTTATATATCATACAACCCGCACAAAACTCGTATCGATAGATATTTTATTTAAATATTTATAGATATTTTATTAATTCTTGGTTTTTCATTCTTGTAATAATGAGAATTTAAAAGACGCAAAATGAGGAGAAATTGTCATTTTAGATATGAAAATTCATTAAATAAAGTAAAATCACCATTCTGCCCCCAAAACCTAAATTTTCAACCACCATTTCCATCCCACATTTTCTTTATCTTTTTTCATTGAAATTGCTTTGGATTTTTATGACATTTCCCATTATTCTCTATTTTCTCAAATTTATTTCAATTTTTCGTTTGTGATTAATGATGGGTGTGTTCTTTATTTTTGTTTTGTTTTTTTAGAGGCCATTATTTTTGTTAATTTAAAGAATTGTGGCCTTGTTGTTTGGAGGTTTGGTAGTGCATATTTTTACTTTTGTGAATATTTGAATCCGTATATGATTTTTTCAATATTGGTAAAAAGTTTGAAGGAGATTCCAAGATCCACCATTATTGTAGAGATGTGGGGAGGGTTTATTGTGGTGTTATCGAACCATCTAGACCAATGTTTTTAAACTGTTCGGTATGCAAAATATCGGGTGGCACCGGTATTTTGACCGATACCGAGTATCCGGGTCGGAACCCAGGTTTTTCCTGATCGACCCGGAAAAACAATTTTTTTATACCGGTACGAAATTTCGGACCGGTATGAAAACATTGATCTAGACAGTGTTGAAGTCGAAGATTCGACATAAGTATGAAATTTCAGACATCGTAATATATCATGTGTTGCTTGAATTCAATAAAATTGTTATTTAGCCTATGTTCTATATCACTTTTATTTCTGTTTTTTCATTCTAGAAAATAGAAATTAAGAAAGTTGCTGAATATATCATATTTTTTATTCTACTTTTGTATAAGTAAAATTTATACTTCTCAATTTTATAATTACAAAAAAAACAACATAAATCTTATTTTTAATTTCAACTTCTATTTCTAGTTTTTGAAAAAACTAAAATGTTCATATTTATTTTTTTATACAATTATTGACATTTGAAGTTTGAAGGCATATTCTTTGCAATGTATGAGAGATACATCATTAATCTCAATGTTTTCATACCAAATTGTATACCGTCAAATACTGGTGATTCACCGGTATTTTTTTGGCATCTTCGGGGATCGAGTATTAGGGTCGATTTCCGGTTTTTTTCGTGTTTGATCCTAATAAACTAATTAAATATTATTTTTAAAAAAATAAAATCTGGTACCGACCGGTATACCGGAGGTATATCAATCGTACCATTCCAGACCGTTACGGAATTCCGGACCAGTATGAAAACATTGATAAATCCAACATTTGCATCATAGATCCAACACTGCATTTCTGTTTAAGTGGAAACAATCGTGATACAATTGTTTATATGTAAGTTTATGGAAACATAATGGTTTAGACGAAAACATAAAAGATTTTTAAATTTCAATATATGTTTATTGAGAAATTAAGTTTTAGACGATGCAGATCTAGGTCATCATCTCGATGGTAATCTTGTTGAATATCATATTTTGTAGCAATCAGATAACGTTTCGATTAATTATTTATTATTTACTAAATCTAAGGGTACAAAAGTAATTTGCATAATAAATTAATTATCATTCTATTTATACAGAACATTCATCTATTTTTATACATTAGTTGTGCATTCTAAAAATATTACAGAACATTTCATAATTTATATTTTTATTTCTGCTTATATTTCTATTTCTCTTTCTATATGAATTATTTTCCAGAATTTGTGCAGAATACACCCTTAATGTTATCAACATTTAAATGGCAAAAATGTATTTTATTATACATGATACATTCGCATTATCATTTTATAAAGAACATTCATCTCATTTCAGAACTCATTATTTATACGGCACAAAACCACACAGATCCTCATTTTATAAATATATTATAAAAATGTATTATATAAATAAATTTTCATTTTCATATTCAAAATACATTGAGAATATACCCTTAGTATGATTTTTTTTTATAAATATATTATTTTATTTAAAAATTCGAGACGAATCGAAAACTCGACTATTACAATCTTAACGAGTCGAATCGAGTCATTTCGTATTGAGTCAGTGCCGCATAGATAAAAAACGTTAAATTACATTAGAAAATAGAATTACTCTTATGCTATATTTAACTTCCGTCAATACAAACTTTTTTATGAAAATATATCTTTATAAAATGTGTATAATCATAATTGTATAAAAACAAATTATGAAAATAGTTTGTTTTATTTCATCATAATTTATTTTTAAACTAAATAATATTTATATAACACGTATATAAATGATTTATAGATTGAAAAGAATTATAATCTATGTTTAAACGGACACCACTTTGCCACGGGGATTAGAGGACTCGGATTCGAGGATTTGAATTTGTTAAAAGAGTCCGACTCGCTAATATTATCAATTATTTTTAAATTAAAATATATGGTATTCATTTCATCGAAATCATGTTGAAATATGAAATTTTGCAAACTACATATAAATTTTCAAATAAAATTACAATATATAATCAATATGAATAAAATAGAAATAATAAAAATATATGGTGCTTTTTTATCAATAGGGTCGTAGATGCATCTCTAAGCCACGTCCGAGTAGAATCTGCATCAGAATCGTATCCGACCCTGGTGTTTGACAAAAAAGACGTGTTTTTAATATAATTTATAATTAACAATAAATAAAGTTATGATTTTATCTTATCATATTATTCACAATAATCAATTAAGATGGTAAATATAGACGATAATCAATGTTTAAAACCGATAAAATATCAATATAGTTGGTATGGATTATAGTAACAATATATAAAGTTGTGATTTTATCTTATCATATTATTCACAATAATCAATTAGAGCGACAGACAAATTTGATCATCAAAGTTTCAAATTTTGGCAAATTTGGTCCCCAAACTTTGTACATTTTGGCAAAATCAGTCCCCGATGTTTTAAAATGGCAAAACCAGTCATCAAACCATTTTTTTTGGCAAAACTAATCCTCAAAGTTTTGCATGTGTGACATAATTGGTTCTCAAAGTAATATTACGCAAATTTGGTCCTCAAAGTTCGTGATTTTGGCAAATTTAGTCACTGACGGTGTTAATGGTCCCCAAAGTTTACAAAACGTGATATATTTAGTCCCTAAACTTTTCAATGGCTAATTTGGTTCCCAAAGTTTACATAATTCGGCAGATTTGGTCCCCAACAAAATAAAATGGTATTTTTGAAAACCGATATATTTGTATATGATTTTCACGATAACAAAATTGATGAAAGTATATATGAATACGTATGAAAATTGATTTTTGAACATGAACGATACAAAACTTATGTTCCAGAAATTGACTTTTTCGGAAAGACTGCGAGTTATATCCAATTTGTAATTTTTAACCGAACATAATACAACGATACCCATTTGTATTCCGAATACCAACACTTAAATTTTACTAATGTTCGATGAGATATATTTTTCGAAGTTCGATATAATTGTTTCCTGAAATTTATTTTGACAATTTTCGAAAATTTATATTTTGACGAAGACTTTTCAATACCATTCAAAATATCGGTTCCGCTCCAAATTTTCCGTTACGGGCGGTATACTTGTTCGAAATTCCGTTCCGATCTAGTATGAATTTTTTTTAAAAAAATATAATTTGTTGGTCGTACCTGAAAACCCGGGTCGGATCCATAATAAAATTTGGTGGTCGGACATATAATAAATTTTTTTTTAAAAATAAATAATTTTTCAAAATTTTTTTAAATTTTTATCTAAAAAAAATTTTTTTTAAAAAAAATAATTAATTATTTGGGGTCGGACCCGGAAACCCGGTTTCGACCTTAACGGTAAAACTAGTGCCGTTAAATTAATTGGTGACCAATTTTGCCAAATTTTTGAAATTTCGGGGACTAGATTTGTTAGTAGGTGTAAACTTTTGGGATTGGTATTGCCAATATCAAAGTTTGAGAATCGATTTTGCCAAAATATTAAACATTGGGGATCCAATTTGCCAAATTAACAAAACTTCATGACCAAATTTGCCAAAACGTGAAATTTGATGACTAAATTTGCCGTTCAAAACTTTGGGGAACAAACTTGCCATTTCGTGTAAACTTTGGGGACCAAAGACGTCATTTTCTCTTATGTATAATCCAATATTACTGATATACAACTTGTTTTTTAAAAATTGACGAAACTATAATAATATAGATAAATAATAATAAATTTAAATAATTAATATATCAAAATAAATAATAATAAATTTAAATATAAAAAAACGGATTTGTATCCAATAAGTGTATGAGGAGAGACAGTGTGTGGAAAGAGTTTGACTCGGACTCGACATTCCCGAATAAGAGTCCATTTAACATCGCCCCAGCCTCATTTTAAAAATATAAACTAGAAACATATAATACATTTTAGACAATTATTTTCTTAAAGGCCCTCGGCTCATTTTAGAACTTGTAGATTATCAAATTATTTATTGACATTATTACGAGGAAATGTTCTAAATGGGGCCCACTTAAAATCGCGGGGACCACAATTCTATTTATACGTAATTCAAATTAATTTTTAAATTTAATTGTACACATAAATGTGATACATGAAATTTCATCTATAAGTATGTGTCATGTAAACAAGTCAAGTCACAAAGCAAAGAGCATAACAAGTGTCATTTTGTACTTGTTTTCCACCGCCGCGTGAAATGGCCGTCGCCGATCAAAATTCCTTTCAGTATTCACGTGCTCTCGGAAACACCGAACAAAACTGGTGCCGCGCGGTGACTTCCGGCACCGGTGTTACTGTTCTTGCTCTTGTGTTGTCGAGGAAGCCAACGGAGGTTTCTGACTTCCAGAAAACACTTAATATTCTTCAGAAATCGCACTCTCTTCTCCGATGCAAACTTCATTACGATGCGGCGGCGAGGAGTTTCATGTTCCTCAGAAACACCGCAACCCCATTGTCGGAGATCAAGCTTCACGACGCTGCGGAAACACTAGAGATTCTTAGAGGAAATGAGAAGAGCAAAATCACTCCACTCCAGAAGATTCTAGAACATGAGATGAACAACAATAAAACTTGGTCAGATCCAGATACATACCCATGCAGCGGCGTTGACGTTGTTTATGTTGCTATTTACGCTCTCTCCGATATGAAAACTGTGGCTGTCCTACGATTTCATACATCTATTTGCGACCGGACCACCGCCGTGTCTCTCCTTCTCGAGCTTCTTGACTTGCAGTCAAAGACGCCGGAGAATGTCAATACTCAAATCTCCGGCGAGGGGGATGCCGCGTTAGAGAGCTTGATACCTGCTGGATTAACGAAGAAAAATATATGGGCTCACGGTAGGGATTTGCTTGGATATTCCTTAAGCTCTTTAAGGCTTACAAATATGGAATTCATCAACTCGAAAAGCTCAAGAAAGTCTGAGGTCGTGAGATTGCAAATTAACAAACAGATCACTTCCCAGATTCTCACGGTAAGTCAAGTATCATATTTTCTTAAGAATAAGTATTGAAAATATCCCGCATCCTTTTTTTAAGAATAATGATATAAGACAGTAATTACTTTGTCAAATTTTTTCAACGTGATTAACTCTATTATGCACTTGGCTACATGATATTTTTCACCTAATTGAATCCTGAATTTCTAAATGATTTCGGATGGGTCCGTACCGATTTAGACAAAAAAAAACTCTGGTAAAAAAATACATCGGATTTAGGCGACAAAAATAAATAGACATATAATTTGAGTACTACCAAAAATAAGTATGAACCAGACTAAAACCACTTCGACTTGATGGAAGTGTTGAAAATATCCCACATCGTGAATTTGATGTTTTTTCAATGTTTATAAGGGAAATGATATCGCAATTAATTGGACTTTCAAACTTTTACAACGTGATTCATACATGACATCTCACGGCCCATTGAATTATGAATTTCTACATGATATCGGTGTTATATGGTGGGTTTCGAACTAATCCATATCGGTTTACACAAAAAAAATTTTGATAGAATAACGCATCAACTTAAGAGACAAAAATAGATCGACATATAATTCGAACACTACCGAAAGCAAATATGAACCAAATTAAGGTTAGTTCGACTCGAAATGAGTGTTGAAAATATCTCATACCGTTTGTAGAAATACAAAAGAGAGAGATATCACGAATAATTGTTTTGTCAAGTTTTTTCAAGTTCAAGGTGATTCACTTGTGTTATGAAGTAGGCTATACCACTTTCACATCCAAGTGAATCATGAATTTTTACGTAACATAAACTCACTACCCGTTTTCATAACTTTTGTGATTAGTTGGAGCATTGAACCCGGTTCCCATTTTTAGGGGAGTAAGGTAGCTGTAAAACTTAATTACTCATATTCTTTAAGCTGTACGAGCCCCTACTGTGTCAGCAACTTGCTAAAAAAATGAAATTTGAACAGTAATCAATGTAGATGCAGATCATTCTTTCAATATAGGTATAATAGTAAAAGTTGGTTGCTTCCGGACATGATAATTCTTCTCATGATCATGTTCCCAAATAATGAAATGCATAAATGTAAGAATCTGACCTTTTCTACCCTCTGTCAATGGTGAAATTGATTTGGGGTTGCAGGAGTGTAAAACCAGAGGTATAAAACTCTGTGGAGCCCTTTGTGCAGCAGTAATTCTTGCTGTTCATACAACAAAGAAAGGGAAGAAGAAATATGGAGTCGTCACTCTCACTGATTGTAGATCCATTCTGCAGCCTCCACTCTCTCCACAGCACTTTGGTAAGTAATGATTCAGGGGACTCTCTTGAGCTACTGTAATGACGCCATTTTGTGTTACAGGTTTCTACCATTCAGCAATCCTCAACAATCATAGTGTAAAAGGAACAGAGACAGTATGGGAACTGGCGGAAAGTTGCTTCTCAGAATTTTCACGTTCAAAGACTTCTAACAAACACATTACAGACATGGCGGATCTTAATTTTTTAATGGCGAAAGCAGTTGATAATCCTGGACTTACACCGTCCGCCTCGCTACGGAGCTCTCTCGTCTCGGTGTTTGAGGATCCAGTGATTGAAAACGCCGGGGAGATTCGGCGTCTTGTCGGCGTCGAGGACTACATGGGATGCGCTTCCGTTCATGGTATCGGACCTTCGATAGCTGTTTTTGATACTGTTCGTGACGGAGAACTCGACTGTATTCTTGTATATCCTTCTCCTCTGCATTCCAGAGAGCAGATGGAAGAGGTCGCCGGTAAGATGACGGCCGTTTTGAGTCGTGGGTGAGCCGGTGAAGACGGATTTTGTTGTTGTTTTCGGTGTATTTTATTTATTTATTATTGTATTTTCTAATTTTCCTAATAAAATCAATGATTTTAAAACTCATGTACACTGGAGGAACTCATAATATAAATATATCGGATATTTATCATAATAATAAAATAAAATAAAATTATTAAACTACATAAAATTTACAATTATTTAGTGATTTTCAATATATATTGTTCAAAAAAATCTAAAAGCTCATATATTAAATAAAATAAGTTTTGCGTACTAGGAAGACAATAAGCAAGTTGCTACTAAAAGACAATAAACAACTACTTGCTACTAAACAAGTTGTAATAATTCCCTACTCTAACTACCTTATTTTTTTCAAATTTTAATATTATTATTATTATTATTATTAAATATTACTCTACTACGTGTCAATCCATGTAAAATATTGTGATTTTGAGGGGATTTTTATTTTTACTATCAATCCATTTTGATAATTATAAGCATTTATTTTTGTATAATTCACAATTATTAAAGTTAGATTCCTCATAATCAATTTTGGATTGATTATCATTTTGGATTCTCAATTAGTTCAAATATCATTTTGGTGTTGAAAATTATAAAAAATATTTTATCTATATATTTTTAATCAACACTTCTAATCAATAAAGGGGTTGATTAAAATGGGTGCTGCAATTTTGAAATATGAATTTAGTGAATATCCATTATTGGTACTCAAACATAAATATAATGATTTTGTTTGGTACGGTGGTGAGAAAGTGCGGTGGGTGTGATGAAGTGTGGTGTGAGAAATTATGGTGAGTTGAACATATTTATTATAACATGATTTTTAAAACTGTTTTGTAAAAAATAGCGGTGTGATGAACATGATTTTAATAAAAGTACATATTTACCCTCAAAATAAGATAGTCTTATTCGAAAAGTTTGAGAACGAGAAATTGTGTCATTATTAATAAATATAAAATTTTCATATTGGTTATGACACTGGTATATCGGCCGATACCATTTTTTGTTTTTTTAACTTAAAAAAAAATTAAAATAATAATACCGATATTGCCCAAAATTTGGCGGTGTACAGTGTGATATGAAAACATTGAATAATATTTTTTTATGGTTGGAAAAAAAACTAGTAAAACGGGATATCGAGCGATATCGGTCAGTATACCGTCGGTACAAAACATACGATAAATATGATAGAATGATAACATTAAGTTATATGTATAACTAATAAGGACATTTTAGTCTTTTACAAAATCGCGTTGGGATGATAGCTGCTATTAGCATCGGTGGCGAAAACGCAAAAAAATAAAGGTGAACACACCACAATTTAACTTATGTTTTGTAAAATCACGTTTTAGCAAATTGCTTTGAACGCACTTTGGTTCTCACAACCATTCCAAACAAACCCAATGTAATGGGAAAATTTCATTTTTAGTTTCTCAAATTTACTTCAAAATTAATTTTGGTTCTTCAATTGAAAAAATCAAAATAAATCTTTTAATTTTGATATATTATCAATTTTAGTCCAAAATTACTAAAATACCATTAATTTCAAATATTTATAATACTTACTTATTGTTAAATTAATTTTCATCCTTTATAAACAATATTTTAAATTACAGAAAATATTAAAATCTATAAAAATAATTTTACGGTGAAACGATTCAAATTTTGTCGAAATTTTGGACTAAAATTCAAAACTCTAATTTATGTAAGTATTGTCTTTATCAGTCTTTATATCATCAATATGTTGATCGATACATCAATACAAGGTCTTTTATATCAATCTTTATATTAATACCAGATATCACATTGTTTGGTCGGAGTCCGTTTTAAGTAATAAATATATTTTTCAAAATAAATATTTGAATATTACAAAAATTGGTGTGATGTGGTTTATTGGACCGAAAATATTGGTGTTAAATGATTTTTTATATATATTAATAATATTTCATATCCATTGCAACGACTATATAATGTTTTCTTATATATTGATCAAAACGTTATTTAATTTAAAAAATGTATATAATTAAATAATTAAAATAATTTTTAAGTTAACCGTTAATATATATTCTCGAAATGATAGGTATACCGACGGCATACCAACTATGGATGGCAACAGAACAAATATTGAGTGGGTAAACAACTAACCGCTACTCCCCGTTTAATCTACCGCCTACCCGTCATCCGTCCCGCCCCACCATATCCCCCCTTCATAACCTGATGAGTACCTCGCTATATCCCCTTCATATCGGTTGAAATTCCTAATACTAACCGATATAAATGTGAAGCTTAACATACAAATTTGCGTTTTGAATTTTGGGCCTGAAATTTCTACAAAACTTCATTCGTTTTACCGAAAAAATATTTTTGGCATTGAGTCAAAAATTTCTGTATTTAAAACATTGGTTTATATAGGATTAAAGTAAATTTAACAACAAGTATTATAAATATTTGAAATTAAGGGCATTTTAGTGATTTAGGAGTAAAATTGATAATATCTCAAATTTGAAAAACTTAATTTGATTTTTTTTCAATTGTATGGCCAAAATTGATTTTGAAGTAAATTTGAGGGACTAAAAATGAAATTTTTCCTAATATAATGTTAAAATTTATAGTTACCAAAATCGTTTAGAGATGTTAATCGAACCATCCGTTTAATTTTAAATACATCCCTAAATGATGCTATTTTGACCCTTAAATATTAGAAGATTCGCTTATTTCACCATCCATTTCACATAATTATGCATATTATACACTTTAAGTTCAAAAAAATTATAATCATATATAGAAAGTAAAATATTGGTTCTCTTATGCATTATATTTAAATTTCAATGGTTAAATTTGTATAATTTCAAATTTGAAGTAATAACATTTATACATCTGATTCGTTGAGAGCTCTTTATTCAACTTTCTCTTATAGTGCTCGACTGCTAGTTATTAGAGTGATGGGATAATGAAAGCAATAAATTTATAGGGATTGCCCGTTATTTGGTTAAATAGCACACTGCCCGTTATTGTCATACTTAGCCCTTATTGCCGTACATATTTATTTTAAATTTTTAAAAATAATTTATAGAAAATAAAATTGTGTTTATTTGAATCTTATTTTTACAAACGAATTGCAAATCATACTGTACATATTAAATTGAGTTTATTTAAGACATTACAAAACAAAGCACAATAATTTTTAAGGGACAAATTAAATTATGATATTAAAATATTATATCGTATGACACCTAAAATAGCGAAGATCGACCGAAATCTCGGTTATACGCTCCGAATCGGAACATATATTTTCATATAAATTAATATATAAAATATAGGTGGTACTAGGTTATACTATCGGATAACAATCGATAAATGAAATAATAGACGATATCGGTGTTTGTCCAATAACTAAAGTATCGTGGTATAGGATCTTTGCTATATATTATAACACTAGAAATATAAATCTATAATAAGTAAAGTAAAAAGGAATAATTACCGAGTCATCTCCTAAAACTGTACAATTAGCATTTAATTTTCTTTTCTATGAATTATTTTTAAAAATTTAAAACAAATACGTAGTGTGTATTACACTTAAAGCTGACCAAATTAAAAGTTGGCAACACTAAAAAGCTAGAACCAAACTATTTAGCAAATTTTAGACAAAAGCATGTTATTTAACTAATGTTTGATTAAAGTGGACTATTTTGCAAAGCAATTTTTTGCAGTGTGCTATTTGGCCAAATCTCTCTAGGGATTGCATCCCTCATATTCATCTTCGTAAAGGATAGTGTTTGTCTACGGCTCTCAACTTATAGCTGTGTAAATAATATACTCTCTAAGTTATTAAATTGCAAATATAATACATTTTTTGAGCAAAAATGTGCATTTGTAGCTTTCCAACTTCAATTAAATGCGCATAAGACACTTCACGTTAATTTTTGATACATAATTCTTGAAATCAATGGTCAATTTTATATAATTTTTCAAACGAGTCTTATTTGCGTACTTTGAAGATCACTAATGCTAATGGAAAAACGTTTGTCAACTTAATAGAAAACCGGATACTAGAATGTCAGAAGTAAAAAACAAACGGTATTAATATGTAATTTACAATAAGTCAAGAATAATTTTAGGTGTCATTCTTACAATTTCATAAATAGATATCTGCTATTTACACAACTCGTACGTTGAGAGAGTATTCATGCAATTTTCTCTATTCCTAAAACCGTTTATATTTGAATATAATACTCATTTATCATCTATAAGAGATAAATTTTTAAAACCACTCACTAGAAAGGACGAAAATGGCTAGATTAACAGTGAGCCTTGGCCTAGTGGTTGAGTAGAATTGCCGTGAAGGATCCGAAGGCAACTCAATTAAATTTAGGACTACTAAAGAATTCGTTCATATAAATGATGAATCGAACAATTTGATACTATTTCGAAAACTGTATTATTCACTCGAGGATTATTATTGAATGGTTTTCAAATTTTATGTTCTAAATATGCAATTTTTAAACTTTTTTGGTATCACATTTGCACTATTCTAACATCATGGGCCACCATCGTAATTTTATCGAATCGAAAACTAAATTATCAACCTCGCAACTCGGATAGCATACTTTTTAACCTTGATTGTCAATTTTCATTTATGCCCTTAACACTAAAGTCAAATATGAGATACCAGAAAATAATTCATTTATATGAAAATTGAAGATGAAATTATTATATTCCAAAAATAAGGTTCAAATTATATAATTAAAAATTAAATTAAACGGCAACATTTTAATTACTGTATTTACTAATGCATTGGAAAGGAGCATAAAAGCAAGCTGTCAAGCTCACAGAATCGGTGTTTCATTTATTTTTATAATCAACGTATTATATTTTTTAAAAAAATATATCTTTTATATTATTAAGAAAATCATTTAATTTACGAGAACTCCAAATCATACAATCATATACAGTTGAATTCCTGAAAATGACAAATTATAATAAATAATAAAATCCAAAATACACCAAATTTTTCAATTAATCCTTAAAAATATAAAAAATAATAATTTGTTTGCCTGTATTCCAACACGTGTCAAGAATCTTACACTATTTATTACATGCAACCTTAAAAAAGATTCTTGTTATTACAGCAGAAACTGAAAATGGGGTTCTTTGGGAATTCAAGTTTATTCGATAATCTTAAGGAAGTGAAACCTACGGCCACGATGATTCTTGTCCAGATCATATATGCGATGGTGAATATTTTCTACAAGCTTGCGGCTACCGACGGCATGAATCTCTCCGTCTTGGTTGCATACCGGTTTACACTCGGTGCTGCGTTTATTGCTCCCATTGCCTTTTTCATTGAAAGGTCGATGAATTATTATGATATTTTTCTCTTATATTTTATATTCATTCTTATTTTTTTATTTTTTTTAATTGTTGTGATTTTAATAGAAAGAAAAGGCCGAGGATAACAATGAAGATATTGCTTTATGGATTTTTGGCTGGTTTACTCGGGTAAAGTATCTTTACTTAGCTTTGTAATTTTCTACATTAACTAAGAAATCCAGACTTCAATTGGTCCATAATCCATAAAAAATGAATCACGATGAAGTACTAATATAAAAATTGCGGTATTATGATCGTGATTTATATAAAAATACTAATATACCCTTATATATATAATAATAATAATAAATATAATTACATTATAATTAATAGAAATAAGTGTAAATGAATTTTTTCTAAAATAACGATGAAGTCATAGCTGGTTTTAACAGCTGTGATGATATCGCAATTTTTTAACGTTTATCACATCGCAATTAAGCTTGTATTTGTGCATGTATTAAAAAAATCACGATTGGACTATCTCACCGCACTTTTAATCGTGATATCAAACAAACTCATTAAGAAATTCTTAATTGGATTTAAGAAAATGAGAGATATCGAATGTTTTTATATGATAAATAACTTCAGTGGTCCTCAAATTTTGATATTTTCGGAAATTTTGGTTGTCTTTAAACATTTTTTCTTCTACTTTTTATTTTTACAATATTAATTTTCAAAGTTTACAAAAACATACAAAGTTTATTGTTTTTCCAAATTGAAAATAATTGAGATTGACTATTAAATAATTTTATTTGAATCTATAACGACGCATACCATGTTTTATTTTAAAACATTTCGATATCATATTACTACAATAAAAAACATTGAAACTAAAATGATCACATCAAAGAAAATACACTACAATTCTTGTGCCCCATCCTTAAATATAGATTCAAATGAATGTTTTTAGTTGCAAAAAAGGAACTTATCAAAAATTTGTCGTTTGGGCCTTTAGACGGAAATCGAACTGATTAAATTATCAAATCAATATTTTGTTAAATCCTATTTAACAAATAATGAATTAAATTCCTCAAAATAATCGAACCCATGGTTTTAAAAAACCGGTCGGTTCGACCGTGAATCGTTCATTATCCCGATCCAATTCAAACCGATTAACCTATTATTTTAAAAACCGTTTTTGGAGCCAAAAAATCCGGTTGAACCGATTTATTTCACTCAAAACCAGTTTTTAAGAATTTATATTAATAACTTTTAATTTTTTTTTAAATATATATCAAAACTTTTTATATCATTTAATTACATTTTTAAGAATTTATTTAGAATTCTTTGTAAAAAAATATTTTTTAAATATATTTCTCTTGCTCATTAAATATTATTATTTATTTTTCTATTAAACCGGTTCAAACCGATCCGACCAGTAGAAAGCATTTCCGATCCACCGATACGACCGGTTTTTAAAACCATGGTCAAACCAATTAAATAAGATACTTAAGGTTGAAAGATTTAAACTTATATAATAATATATTTTCTAATTTAAATTTTTAAAATAATAATTTTTATATGTTTCAACCAGTTTTTTAACCGATTTGACTAGTTTTTTTGACTGATTTTTCTGGCTTTTCTATAATATTGACTAATTATAATGGATTTATGGTCGATTCATGGTTCAAGCTATCCAACCGACCAGATGGTCCCCTTTTGACTTCATTTAACCTACATACCACTAAGATTATCACTTTATTATACTATAATTAATTTATGTAACAAGAAAAGACTCATAAATTATCCAAATATGAAATTCAACTGCATTTGGATTTTATTTAAAAAGGAAATTTAATGAGAAAATTCTTAATTCCCCCAAACGTTCATTGTTTTGCCAAATTTGGTTTGCATAATATGTAATGTCATATTTAGTTCTCAAAATTTAAAATTTTGGCAAATTTGGTTCTACAAGTTTGCAACATTTGACGATTCAGTTATTCAAAGGGACAAAATTGGTCTTCAAAATTAAATTTTGGCGGAAGATCTCAATTTTGCAAAATTGAAAACTTTGGGGATTAATTAATTTCATACAGACGAAAGTTTTGGTACTGATTTTGCCAAAACTTACAATATATGAGAATCATTTTGTCATTTTGATATCTTGGAGATCAAAATTGACATAATTTAAAAACTTTAGAGACCAAAATTACCAAAATAATGCAACTATGGGGACCAAATTTGTGAGTCAGCCAAATTTAACATATGTTTTTTAATATTTACGAGAATTGGCTCTCGTTTCTTAAATTTGGCAGGGGATCTTTGGGACAGAATCTAATGTTAAAGAGCTTGGTCCTAACATCAGCTACATTTGTCTCTGCAATGTCAAATCTTATTCCGGCTATCACACTAATCTTCGCCGTCGGTATGCGGTAATTAAATCTCGCAAAAAAATTATCAATATTTATGTAAATTTATACATCCCGATACAAATTTATCGATCGATATGAATCTTAGATACGAGAAGCTCGATTTGAAAACAAAACCGGGAAGATCAAAAGCACTTGGAGTAGTAATAGGGATCACAGGAGCCATGCTAGCAACATTTTACAAAGGACCAGCTCTAGATATATGGAACACACACATTAATCTACTCGAAACGAGCGGGAAAATTGTTCCGAACTACTCCGTTGAACATCCCGATCGACGTGGCTTTCTCCTCGGAGCAGGGTTGGCTGTGATTGCTTGCGTTTTGTACGCGATTTGGTTTATAATTCAGGTAATTTATTCTTCGTTTTTTGTTATTTTGCACTCGGGATTCTTATTGGTTTCGTTATTACAATGTCATTAGGCTAAGGTTTCGGAAGAATTTCCATGTCCGTATACAACAAATGCGATCATGAACGTTTCGGCTTCGATTCAAGGAGTTGTGTATGCACTTTGTGTTCAAAGAGATTGGACCCAATGGAAGTTGGGTTGGAATATTCGGCTTCTCTCCGTTTTTATCGTGGTATGTTGTAGTTTTTATAGTTAGTGTTGAAATATATCCAACATCGGTTGTAGAAATACAAAGATTCTAGTTTATAAGGAGAGTGATATATTGAGTAATTGGCTTGCCTAATATTTTCAATGTGATGCACTTCTCTTATGGACTTGACAACGTGACACTCTCCTGACGCATTGAATCATGAATTTCTATATGATATCGAAGCGTAGGATGGTTTTCGGGTTGGTCCGTTCAAAAACTATGGTAGAAAAACGCATTAGGCTTAGGCAACAAAAATGGATCGACCTATGATTCGAGCACTATTGGGCATATTGAAGCAAATTTGAACCGGACGAAGGCCAATTCGACTTGAATGGAAGTGTTGAAATATATTTCATATAGGTTGTGGAAATACAAATATTCTAGTTTATAAGAGAAGTATGTTTTGAGTAATTGTGTTGATCTAATATTTTAAATGTGATTCACTTCTTTTATGAATTAGACTATATGACACTTCTTTACCTAACTGTAAACCCTAAACTTTAAAACAAATATTTGTGTAGGGAGTATTGGGTTCAGGGGTCGTGTTTACAATGGCATTATGGTGTATAAGGAAGCGAGGACCGTTGTTTGTCTCAATATTTCAACCGTTGATGCTCGTGATCGTTGCGGTGACAGGGTCTTTGTTTCTAGATGAAAAGATTCATCTCGGGATGTACGTTTTTTATATCACTAGACTATTGATGTTCGAGTTTGTAAGATTAGATTTTGAATGGAATTTGTGTAGGGTTATTGGTGCCATTTTGATTGTTGGTGGATTATACTTGGTTTTGTGGGGCAAAGGCATGGAAGTTAAGACTACGAGTCAACCGGAGATCGACGAATCTTCGGTCCCCGGAGATCATTGGCCGGAGGAGTGATTTGAAATCGGAGATTCGTAACCTGATTTTGAATAACATTATTGGTTTTAAAATCATTCATTTTCTATGATATTTTTATATTTTGCA
>RWGZ01001328.1:11871-89911 GCA_009725065.1 Utricularia reniformis | reverse complement strand
TTCATTCCGCAGTTAAATTCTCCTTTGCTGGAACAAATAACGTGGTGGAATATGAGACAGTATTATCAGGAATGGCCCTTGCTCGCAAAATGGGAGTTAGCAGAGTACGAATGTTCTCAGACTCGAAGTTAGTAGTCGAACAATTCGCAGGGAGATTCGAAACTCATGATCCGATGATGAAGTTATATTGCGCTAAAGTTCTGGAGCTATCTAAGAAGTTCAGTGAGTTCTCGCTAGACCATGTGCCACGAGAGCAGAACAAGGTTGCCGACGCACTAGCCAGATTGGCTTCGGGCATACCTGACATAGAGCCAAGTACTATTTCGGTTCATATTCAATACCGACCTTCGGTCGAGATCTCAGTGACCGAACAATCTATTGAAGAAATCGAGGCTCTATGTCACGAACTCTAGGGCTTGAATATTGATGCTACGCAATCTCCAGGAGAATCCAATTGGATGGACTCTTTTATCAAATATCTCTCAAACGGATATCTCCCTGAAGATAAATTTGAAGCCAGAAAAATAGAGGTCCGGGCAAAAAGGTTCACCTTAGTTGACGGACACTTGTTTAAAAAGCGCTTTGAGGGCCCGCTTCTGCGTTGTTTATCTCCTATTGAGGCCGAAGCCGTCATGATTTATGTTCATGAAGGTATTTGCGGCATCCATTCAGGGGCCCGATCCTTATACCACCGCATTATCAGAGCCGGGTATTTTTGGCCAACATTGCTTGCTGATGCCAAGCAATACACCAAGCGTTGTGCAATATGTCAATACCATGCCCCACTCCCGCAATTACCTGGGGCTCCTTTATCAATCCCCCCACTACCTTGTCCTTTCGACAGATGGGGGATCGACATCCTCGGACCTTTTCCTCGGTCCATAGGACAGAGAAAGTTCTGCATAGTTGCGGTGGAATATTATTCGAAGTGGATCGAGGCAGAAGCTGTAGCCATCATCTCGGAAAAAGTGGTCAAGCACTTTATCTGGCGAAACATTGTGAGCCGCTTTCGGGGCTCCCCGAGCGCTCATATCTGACAATGGGACTCAGTTCCGAGGAAGAAGCATACGAGATTTATGCACCAAATTGGGCATCATCCAGCATTTCTCATCAGTAGCCCATCCCCAGACCAATGGACTTACGGAGTATCTAACAAAGTTATCATGAAGGGATTAAAAACCAAGTTAGAAGACTTTGGGGGTAAATGGCCCGAACACATCTACGAGGTTCTATGGGCATACCGAACTACACCTCACTCAACAACCCAGGAATCACCATTTTCATTGGTGTATGGGACCGAAGCTGTTAGCCCGGTGGAGGTTGCCATCCGATCACCGCGGATATCTCAATACGATGAGCATATGAATGGTGAAAGGAGGTTATTGGACCTCGAGATGGTTGAAGAGAAAAGAGATGCAGTTTATGCACGGATGCGTGCTTACCAGCGGAATATGGAACGGGCCCATAACAAACGGGTCCTCCCAAGGGAATTCTTTGAAGGCGACCTCGTCCTCAGAAGCATTAAGGTGCAGAGGAATGTTGGAAAGCTAGACAGAAATTGGGAGGGACCATATCGTATATCGGCAAAATTGGAATCAGGTGCGTATAAACTTGAAACGTTGGATGGTATAGAGGTCCCCCGAACTTGGAATGTCATGAATTTAAGGCGATACTTCTTATGATGTTTTTTGATTAATGTGTGACTCAATAAAAGACATTCTATTAAACGTAAATAGCAAACTAGTAAGTACAAAGGTTCACTGTTTCTAATAGAATGATGGACCGATCTTGGAGTTGTGTAAACTTAGGACGAATCTGGACTGGTGACCGAAGCTTCTTGTCCGCAAGGTTCCCAAGTGGCAGTGACCGCTCTGACGAGTCAGATGCTCCTGCGCTTGCCCAGCTCCATGGATGAGTTGACATTCTCCCAGAACTCATTACGAACTAAGATATTCCCTCCAACGGCATTCAGTCTTTAGAGATCGCCTTTTGTACCTGCGAAATCTGCCACAACGAAAAGAATGATGGTCAGCATATCAAAACATAAGATCGGTCTTCGCTTAAAACGTTTTATGAGCAAGCTTAACCGGTAAAACCTAAGGGACTTTAATAGAACCAAGGTTCGGCGAAAGCCTACCAAAAACTCATAACTAACGTAAACCACGCCTACTCAATCACGTAATGATTCCAAGGACGGAATAAGAGTGACCCATACACCACGTAAAACAACCGATCCAATCAAAGTGGACATAAATGAACTAAATATAACGTCTGGGACCGATGGTTATTACCTCTTAAGTGTCCCCGATCTTATACTTATTAGTTTATTCTGAAGTTAAGACAAACTACATCGTTAAGGTGAAACTTATTAATTCACTACGAAGTTAGTTTAGTTGTACTTGTTCACGCCTGCGATTAAAAGAACAAAACAAATAAAGCTAAAAGAAATGAGAGGAAATTTTTTATTAATGAAGAAAGAAGGCAGATACAAAGTAATGCCTAGCTAATTTGCCCCTCTTCGGGGTCTGTCTTCTGCCTCGGCTCTTTCTTCATTGATCTCTGCCTCGGGTTCCTGGGGTTCGGTCTGTTCGGTGAGCCGCCTTAATTCTTCCTCCTGATCGGCCACCTTCTGGTTGACCGCTTTCTCCATCTCATCAAAGAGATAAAAGAAAGGGTCCTCCTCTAAAACAGGCTCTTCCAAAGTTGGAATAACCTGGAATTTGCCATCCTTCTCTAGTGGCTCGATCACTTTCCATCGCTCGTCCGAAGAAGAAATCCCGAAGGTCTGGATGATCTGCTCTCGCATATTGTGTCGAGATACTTCGCAGTATAAACCCCGTGTATGTTGTCCGCTAAAGCGAACAGCAGCGGGGACCGAGCGAACCCCAAAACCGCTTCCCGAACCGAAGCTTCAGACGAAGTGCGGGCACGTGCCAATTCCTCGTCCAAGGCCGTTTTTTCCTCCTGGGCCCGAAGAAGAAGCTCGTTCAGCTTTATTCGCTTCTCTTGGGCCCGACCTTGGACTTGGTTTATTTCCTCGTCCTTGGCCCGCAGCTGGGTCTCCAGTTCGGTTATTCTTGCTTGAGCTGTTCCCCCAACCTTCTCCAGCTCAGCAACCTTATCTGCTAAGAGGGAGACCTCGGTCCCNTGAAGTCACGTTATTATGACTTGCACGATCATTCCGTTTTCGAACATAATCTTTTTGTATATACAACATGTATTTGTGATGTTAGCGTTTGTTTAGTTTGAATACACTTGATTTTACCAAATTTACACTATCATTTGTATAAATATTATTTGACTCATTTATCACGTAGTTCCACATGTTTAAGGTGTGATATCTTGATTTCAATTAAACTTGAATTGATGTTGATAAAACATGAAAAAATGTTGTTAGAAGAAAGAATAACTTGGTTATACCATGATTTATGTGATTGAACTATAGTTTAAATTCTTTAGGCTTGAAGTCACGTTATTATGACTTGCACGATCATTCCGTTATCGAACATAATATATTTTTATATACAACATGTATTCGTGATGTTATCGTTTGTGTAGTTTGAATACACTTGGTCTTACCAACTTTACAATGTCATATGTATGAATATGATTTGGCTCATTTTTTACATAGTTATACATGTTCTAGATGTGATGATTTTGACTTCAATTAAACTTGAATTGATGTTTTAAAACATTAAAACATGTTGTTAGAACAATTAATAACTTGGTTATACCATGATTTATGTGATTGAACTATAGTTTAAATTCTTTAGGCATGAACTCAAGTTATTATGACTTGCACGATCGTTCCGTTTTCGAACATAATCTTTTTGTATATACAACAAGTATTTGTGATGTTAGCGTTTGTTTAGTTTGAATACACTTGATTTTACCAAATTTACACTATCATTTATATAAATATGATTTGGTTCATTTATCACGTAGTTCCACATGTTCAAGGTGTGATGATTTTGATTTCAATTAAACTTGAATTTATGTTGATAAACATGAAAAATGTTGTTAGAACAAAGAATAACTTGGTTATACCACGATTTATGTGATTGAACTATAGTTTAAATGCTTTGGTCATGAAGTCACGTTATTATGACTTGCACGATCATTCCGTTTTTGAACATAATCTTTTTGTATATACAACAAGTATTTGTGATGTTAGCGTTTGTTTAGTTTGAATACACTTGATTTTACCAAATTTACACTATCATTTGTATAAATATGATTTGGCTCATTTTTTACATTGTTCCACATGTTCTAGGTGTGTTGATTTTGATATCAATTAAACTTGAATTGATGTTGTAAAACATGAAAACATGTTGTTAGTACAAAGAATAACTTTGTTATACCATGATTTATGTGATTGAACTATAGTTTAAATGCTTTTGTCATGAAGTCACGTTATTATGACTTGCACGATCATTCTGTTTTCGAACATAATCTTTTTGTATATACAACAAGTATTTGTGATGTTAGCGTTTGTTTAGTTTGAATACACTTGATTTTACCATATTTACACTATCATTTGTATAAATATGATTTGGCTCATTTATCAAGTAGTTCCACATGTTCAAGGTGTGATATTTTGATTTCAATTAAACTTGAATTGATGTTGATAAAACATGAAAAATGTTGTTAGAACAAAGAATATCTTGGTTATACCATGATTTATGTGATTGAACTATAGTTTAAATGCTTTGGTCATGAAGTCACGTTATTATGACTTGCACGATCATTCCGTTTTTGAACATAATCTTTTTGTATATACAACAAATATTTGTGATGTTAGCGTTTGTTTAGTTTGAATACACTTGGTTTTACCAAATTTACACTATCATTTGTATTAATATGATTTGGCTCATTTATCACGTAGTTCCACATGTTCAAGGTGTGATATTTTGATTTCAATTAAACTTGAATTGATGTTGATAAAACATGAAAAATGTTGTTAGAACAAAGAATAACTTTGTTATACCATGATTTATGTGATTGAACTATAGTTTAAATGCTTTGGTCATGAAGTCACGTTATTATGACTTGCACGATTATTCCGTTTTTGAACATAATCTTTTTGTATATACAACAAATATTTGTGATGTTAGCGTTTGTTTAGTTTGAATACACTTTGTTTTACCAAATTTACAATGTCATTTGTATGAATATGATTTGGCTCATTTTTTACATTGTTCATATGTTGTAGGTGTGTTGATTTTGATATCAATTAAACTTGAATTGATGTTGTAAAACATGATAAAATGTTGTTAGAACAAAGAATAACTTGGTTATACCATGATTTATGTGATTGAACTATAGTTTAAATTCTTTAGGCATCAAGTGACGTTATTATGACTTACACGATCATTCTGTTTTCGAACATAATCTTTTTGTATATACAACAAGTATTTGTGATGTTAGCGTTTGTTTAGTTTGAATACACTTGATTTTACCATATTTACACTATCATTTGTATAAATATGATTTGGCTCATTTATCGCGTAGTTCCACATGTTCAAGGTGTGATGATTTTGTTTTCAATTAAACTTGAATTGATGTTGATAAAACATGAAAAATGTTGTTAGAACAAAGAATAACTTGGTTATACCATGATTTATATGATTGAATTATAGTTTAAATGCTTTGGTCATGAAGTCACGTTATTATGACTTGCACGATCATTCCGTTTTTGAACATAATCTTTTTGTATATACAACAAGTATTTGTGATGTTAGCGTTTGTTTAGTTTGAATACACTTGGTTTTACCAAATTTACAATGTCATTTGTATGAATATGATTTGGCTCATTTATCAATTAGTTCCACATGTTCAAGGTGTGATATTTTGATTTCAATTAAACTTGAATTGATGTTGATAAAACATGAAAACATGTTGTTAGAACAAATAATAACTTGGTTATACCATGATTTATGTGATTGAACTATAGTTTAAATTCTTTAGGCATGAAGTCACGTTATTATGACTTGCACGATCATTTCGTTTTTGAACATAATCTTTTTTATATACAACAAGTATTTGTGATGTTAGCGTTTGTTTAGTTTGAATACACTTGGTTTTACCAAATTTACAATGTCATTTGTATGAATATTATTTGTCTCATTTTTTACATTGTTCCACATGTTCTAAGTGTTTTGATTTTGTTATCAATTAAACTTGAATTGATGTTGTAAAACATGAAAACATGTTGTTAGTACAAAGAATAACTTGGTTATACCATGATTTATGTGATTGAACTATAATTTAAATGTTTTTGGCATTAAGTCACGTTGTTATAACATGCACAATCATTCCGTTATCGAACTTAATTTTTTTGTATATACAACATGTATTCGTGATGTTATCGTTTGATTTGTTTGTTTACACTTGGTTTTACCAAATTTACACTATCATTTGTATAAATATGATTTGGCTCATTTATCATGTAGTTCTACATGTTCAAGTTGTGATATTTTGATTTCAATTAAACTTGAATTGATGTTGATAAAACATGAAAAAATGTTGTTAGAACAAAGAATAACTTGGTTATACCATGATTTATGTGATTGAACTATAGTTTAAATTCTTTAGGCTTGAAGTCACGTTATTATGACTTGCACGATCATTCCGTTTTCGAACATAATCTTTTTGTATATACAACATGTATTTGTGATGTTAGCGTTTGTTTAGTTTGTTTACACTTGATTTTACCAAATTTACACTATCATTTGTATAAATATGATTTTGCTCATTTATCACGTAGTTCCACATGTTCAAGGTGTGATATTTTGATTTCTATTAAACTTGAATTGATGTTGATAAAACATTAAAAAATGTTGTTAGAACAAATAATAACTTGGTTATACCATGATTTATGTGATTGAACTATAGTTTAAATTCTTTAGGCTTGAAGTCACGTTATTATGACTTGCACGATCATTCCGTTTTCGAACATAATCTTTTTGTATATACAACAAGTATTTGTGATGTTAGCGTTTGTTTAGTTTGAATACACTTGATTTTACCATATTTACACTATCATTTGTATAAATATGATTTTGCTCATTTATCAAGTAGTTCCACATGTTCAAGGTGTGATATTTTGATTTCTATTAAACTTGAATTGATGTTGATAAAACATGAAAAAATGTTGTTAGAACAAAGAATAACTTGGTTATACCATGATTTATGTGATTGAACTATAGTTTAAATTCTTTAGGCTTGAAGTCACGTTATTATGACTTGCACGATCATTCCGTTTTTGAACATAATCTTTTTGTATATACAACAAGTATTTGTGATGTTAGCGTTTGTTTAGTTTGAATACACTTGGTTTTACCAAATTTACAATGTCATTTGTATGAATATGATTTGGCTCATTTATCACGTAGTTCCACATGTTCAAGGTGTGATATTTTGATTTCAATTAAACTTGAATTGATGTTGATAAAACATGAAAAAATGTTGTTAGAACAAAGAATATCTTGGTTATAGCATGATTTATGTGATTGAACTATAGTTTAAATGCTTTGGTCATGAAGTCACGTTATTATGACTTGCACGATCATTCCGTTTTTGAACATAATCTTTTTGTATATACAACAAGTATTTGTGATGTTAGCGTTTGTTTAGTTTGAATACACTTGGTTTTACCAAATTTACAATGTCATTTGTATGAATATGATTTGGCTAATATTTTACATTGTTCCACATGTTCTAGGTGTGTTGATTTTGATATCAATTAAACTTGAATTGATGTTGAAAACATGAAAACATGTTGTTAGTACAAACAATAACTTGGTTATACCATGATTTATGTGATTGAACTATAGTTTAAATGCTTTTGGCAATAAGCCACGTTGTTATAACATGCACAATCATTCCGCTATCGAACTTAATTTTTTTATATATACAACATGTGTCGTGATGTTATCGTTTAGTTAGTTTGTTTACACATAGTTTTACCAAATTTACACTATCATTTGTATAAATATGATTTTGCTCATTTATCACGTAGTTCCACATGTTCAAGGTGTGATATTTTGATTTCAATTAAACTTGCATTGATGTTGATAAAACATGAAAAAATGTTGTTAGAACAAAGAATAACTTGGTTATACCATGATTTATGCGATTAAACTAAAGATTAAATTCTTTAGGCTTGAAGTCACGTTATTATGACTTGCACGATCATTCCGTTTTCGAACATAATATTTTTGTATATACAACATGTATTTGTGATGTTAGCGTTTGTTTAGTTTGAATACACGTGGTCTTACCAAATTTACAATGTCATATGTATGAATATGATTTGGCTCATTTTTTACATAGTTATACATGTTCTAGATGTGATGATTTTGATTTCAATTAAACTTGAATTGATGTTTTAAAACATTAAAACATGTTGTTAGAACAATTAATAACTTGGTTATACCATGATTTATGTGATTGAACTATAGTTTAAATTCTTTAGGCTTGAAGTCACGTTATTATGACTTGCACGATCATTCCGTTTTCGAACATAATATTTTTGTATATACAACATGTATTTGTGATGTTAGCGTTTGTTTAGTTTGAATACACGTGGTCTTACCAAATTTACAATGTCATATGTATGAATATGATTTGGCTCATTTTTTACATAGTTATACATGTTCTAGATGTGATGATTTTGATTTCAATTAAACTTGAATTGATGTTTTAAAACATTAAAACATGTTGTTAGAACAATGAATAACTTGGTTATACCATGATTTATGTCAGTGAGTTATAGTTTAAATGCTTTTGGCATGAAGTCACGTTGTTATGACTTGCACGATCATTTCGTTATCGAACATAATATTTTTTTTTATACAACATGTATTCGTGATGTTATCGTTTGTTTAGTTTGTTTACACTTGATTTTTCCAAATTTAGACTATCATTTGTATAAATATGATTTGGCTCATTTATCACGTAGTTCCACATGTTCAAGTTGTGATGATTTTGATTTCAATTAAACTTGAATTGATATTGATAAAACATGAAAAATGTTGTTAGAACAAAGAGTAACTTGGTTATACCATGATTTATGTGATTGAACTATAGTTTAAATGCTTTGGTCATGAAGTCACGTTATTATGACTTGCACGATCATTCCGTTTTTGAACATAATCCTTTTGTATATACAACAAGTATTTGTGATGTTAGCGTTTGTTTAGATCGAATACACATGGTTTTACCAAATTTACAATGTCATATGTATGAATATGATTTGACACATTTTTTACATTGTTCCACATGTTCTAGGTGTGTTGATTTTGATATCAATTAAACTCGAATTGATGTTGTAAATCATGAAAACATGTTGTTAGTACAAAGAATAACTTGGTTATACCGTGATTTATGTGATTGAACTATAGTTTAAATGCTTTTGGCATTAAGTCACGTTGTTATAACATGCACAATCATTCCATTATCGAACTTAATTTTTTGTATAAGCAACATGTATTCGTGATGTTATCGTTTGATTAGTTTGTCTACACTTGGTTTTACCAGATTTACACTATAATTTGTATAAATATGATTTGGCTCATTTATCACGTAGTTCCACATGTTTAAGGTGTGATATCTTGATTTCAATTAAACTTGAATTGATATTGATAAAACATGAAAACATGTTGTTAGAACAAATAATAACTTCGGTATACCATGATTTATGTGATCGAACTATAGTTTAAATTCTTTAGGCATGAAGTCACGTTATTATGACTTGCACGATCATTCCGTTTTTGAACATAATCTTTTTGTATATACAACAAGTATTTGTGATGTTAGCGTTTGTTTAGTTTGAATACACTTGGTTTTACCAAATTTACAATTTCATTTGTATGAATATGATTTGGCTCATTTTTTCCGTTGTTCCACGTGTTCTAGGTGTGTTGATTTTGATATCAATTAAACTCGAATTGATGTTGTAAATCATGAAAACATGTTGTTAGTACAACGAATAACTTGTTAATACCATGATTTATGTGATTGAACTATAGTTTAAATTCTTTTGGCATTAAGTCACGTTGTTATAATCTTTTGGCATTTATCACTATCATTTGTGATGAGAACTCTAGGACCGGGTACCCTGTAATGGGTGAGGCCCGATAACTGTTGGGCCAGTTTAAATAATCAAAACGAATTCTCACAGCCAAATTACACCTTTAAGAAGACCGGCCCGATGTTCAACACGGAGGACCGAAGATAACCTTGGTAAAAATAAGCGTTATCTGCCAGCTGGCTTCGCGGTTCGGTCCGAACGGTTACAAAACAGTTACAGGCTCACGCGTTCCACGCTTCGGGCCCTGTCACGTTTACCATGCTTCGGGCCCGATCACGCAGACCACGCATCGGTCCCATCCTCGTTTTACATCTTGCGATAACAACCTCTAACAAACTTGTCAGAGGCGGTTACAGGACGTGGATTACACTCGCCGGCAACTCTATAAATACAGGGCATGACGAAGGAAAAGACAGGACCCTTTGGATGCAGAAGAACAGGCTGTTACGCTGCCCAGATTCTTACTGCTTTCTATACTTAGTCATTTTCATTAGCCTGCTGTGTATAAACTTCTTTTATTTTCGTTAGTGAGCAGATCAAGAGCACAATCGGCTCTTGGTCGAGTGGTTTTCACCCCATTTTACGGGGTTTCCACTATATATTCTGTGTTCTTACTTTGATTTTAACATTTAATCGTTCTCCACATCTTTTATAAATTAGAACCGAGTTCGTTGATTGAACGAACCGGACGACTGTTGGTACCCCCTAAAAAGGGACCATAACAATTTGTATAAATATGATTTGGCTCATTTATCACGTAATTCCACATGTTCAAGGTGTGATATTTTGATTTCAATTAACCTTGAATTGATGTTGATAAAACATGAAAAAATTTTGTTAGAACAAAGAATATCTTGGTTATACCATGATTTATGTGATTGAACTATAGTTTAAATTCTTTAGGCATGAAGTCACGTTATTTTGACTTGCACGATCATTCCGTTTTCGAACATAATCTTTTTGTATATACAACAAGTATTTGTGATGTTAGCGTTTGTTTAGTTTGAATACACTTGATTTTACCATATTTACACTATCATTTGTATAAATATGATTTTGCTCATTTATCAAGTAGTTCCACATGTTCAAGGTGTGATATTTTGATTTCAATTAAACTTGAATTGATGTTGATAAAACATGAAAAAATGTTGTTAGAACAAAGAATAACTTGGTTATACCATGATTTATGTGATTGAACTATAGTTTAAATTCTTTAGGCTCGAAGTCACGTTATTATGACTTGCACGATCATTCCGTTTTCGAACATAATCTTTTTGTATATACAACAAGTATTTGTTATGTTAGCGTTTGTTTAGTTTGAATACACTTGATTTTACCATATTTACACTATCATTTGTATAAATATGATTTTGCTCATTTATCAAGTAGTTCCACATGTTCAAGGTGTGATATTTTGATTTCAATTAAACTTGAATTGATGTTGATAAAACATGAAAAAATGTTGTTAGAACAAAGAATAACTTGGTTATACCATGATTTATGTGATTGAACTATAGTTTAAATTCTTTAGGCTTGAAGTCACGTTATTATGACTTGCACGATCATTCCGTTTTTCGAACATAATCTTTTTGTATATACAACATGTATTTGTGATGTTAGCGTTTGTTTAGTTTGAATACACTTGGTATTACCAAATTTACAATGTCATATGTATGAATATGATTTGGCTCATTTTTTACATAGTTATACATGTTCTAGATGTGATGATTTTGATTTCAATTAAACTTGAATTGATGTTTTAAAACATCAAAACATGTTGTTAGAACAATGAATAACTTGGTTATACCATGATTCATGTGAGTGAACTATAGTTTAAATGCTTTGGTCATGAAGTCACGTTATTATGACTTGCACGATCATTCCGTTTTTTAACATAATCTTTTTGTATATACAACAAGTATTTGTGATGTTAGCGTTTGTTTAGTTTGAATACACTTGGTTTTACCAAATTTACAATGTCATTTGTATGAATATGATTTGGCTCATTTATTACATTGTTCCACATGTTCTAGTGGTGTTGATTTTGATATCAATTAAACTTGAATTGATGTTGTAAAACATGAAAACAAGTTGTTAGTACAAAGAATAACTTGGTTATACCATGATTTATGTGATTGAACTATAGTTTAAATGCTTTTGGCATTAAGTCACCTTGTTATAACATGCACAATCATTCCGTTATCGAAATTAATTTTTTTGTATATACAACATGTATTCGTGATGTTATCGTTTGATTAGTTTGTTAAACTTGGTTTTACCAAATTTACACTATCATTTGTACAAATATGATTTATCTCATTTATCACGTAGTTCCACATGTTCAAGGTGTGATATTTTGATTTCAATTAAACTTGAATTAATGTTGTAAAACATGAAAAAAGTTGTTAGAACAAAGAATAACTTGGTTATACCATGATTTATGTGATTGAACTATAGTTTAAATTCTTTAGTCATCAAGTCACGTTATTATGACTTGCACGATCATTCCGTTTTCGAACATAATCTTTTTGTATATACAACAAGTATTTGTGATGTTAGCGTTTGTTTAGTTTGAATACACTTGGTTTTACCAAATTTACACTATCATTTGTATAAATATGATTTGGCTAATTTATCACGTAGTTCCACATGTTCAAGGTGTGATGATTTTGATTTCAATTAAACTTGAATTGATGTTGTAAAACATGAAAAAAAGTTGTTAGAACAAAGAATAACTTGGTTATACCATGATTTATGTGATTGAACTATAGTTTAAATGCTTTGGTCATGAAGTCACGTTATTATGACTTGCACGATCATTCCGTTTTTTAACATAATCTTTTTGTATATACAACAAGTATTTGTGATGTTAGCGTTTGTTAGTTTGAATACACTTGGTCTACCAAATTTACAATGTCATTTGTATGAATATGATTTGGCTCATTTTTTACATAGTTAAACATGTTCTAGATGTGATGATTTTGATTTCAATTAAACTTGAATTGATGTTGATAAAACATGAAAAAATGTTGTTAGAACAAAGAATAACTTGGTTATACCATGATTTATGTGATTGAACTATAGTTTAAATGCTTTTGGCATTAAGTCACCTTGTTATAACATGCACAATCATTCCGTTATCGAACTTAATTTTTTTGTATATACAACATGTATTCGTGATGTTATCGTTTGATTAGTTTGTTAAACTTGGTTTTACCAAACTTACACTATCATTTGTACAAATATGATTTATCTCATTTATCACGTAGTTCCACATGTTCAAGGTATGATATTTTGATTTCAATTAAACTTGAATTAATGTTGATAAAACATGAAAAAATGTTGTTAGAACAAAGAATAACTTGGTTATACCATGATTTATGTGATTGAAGTATAGTTTAAATTCTTTAGTCATCAAGTCACGTTATTATGACTTGCACGATCATTCCGTTTTCGAACATAATCTTTTTGTATATACAACAAGCATTTGTGATGTTAGCGTTTGTTTAGTTTGAATACACTTGATTTTACCAAATTTACACTATCATTTGTATAAATATGATTTGGCTCATTCATCACGTAGTTCCACATGTTTAAGGTGTGATGATTTTGATTTCAATTAAACTTGAATTGATGCTGATAAAACATGAAAAATGTTGTTAGAACAAAGAATAACTTGGTTATACCATGATTTATGTGATTGAACTATAGTTTAAATGCTTTGTTCATGAAGTCACGTTATTATGACTTGCACGATCATTCTGTTTTTGAACATAATCTTTTTGTATATACGACATGTATTTGTGATGTTAGCGTTTGTTTACACTTGATTTTACCAAATTTACACTATCATTTGAATAAATATGATTTGGCTCATTTATCACGTAGTTCCACATGTTTAAGGTGTGATATTTTGATTTCAATTAAACTTGCATTGACGTTGATAATACATGAAAACATGTTGTTAGAACAAATAATAACTTGGTTATACAATGATTTATGTGATTGAACTATAGTTTAAATTCTTTAGGCATGAAGTCACGTTATTATGACTTGCACGATCATTTCGTTTTTGAACATAATCTTCTTGTATATACAACAAGTATTTGCTATGTTAGCGTTTGTTTAGTTTGAATAAACTTGGTTTTACCAAATTTACAATGTCATTTGTATGAATAAGATTTGTCTCATTTTTCACATTGTTCCACAAGTTCTAGGTATGTTGATTTTGATATCAATTAAACTTGAATTGATGTTGTAAAACATGAAAACATGTTGTTAGTACAAAGAATAACTTGGTTATACCATGATTTATGTGATATAACTATAGTTTAAATGCTTTTGGCATTAAGCCACGTTGTTATAACATGCACAATCATTCCGTTATCGAACTTAATTTTTTAGTATATACAACATGTATTCGTGATGTTATCGTTTAATTAGTTTGTTTACACATGGTTTTACCAAATTTACACTACAATTTGTATAAATATGATTTGGCTCATTTATCAAGTAGTTCCACATGTTCAAGGTGTGATATTTTCATTTCAATTAAACTTGAATTGATGTTGATAAAACATGAAAAAATGTTGTTAGAACAAAGAATAACTTGGTTATACCATGATTTATGTGATTGAACTATAGTTTAAATTCTTTAGGCTTGAAGTCACGTTATTATGACTTGCACGATCATTCCGTTTTCGAACATAATCTTTTTGTATATACAACATGTATTTGTGATGTTAGCGTTTGTTTAGTTTGAATACACGTGGTCTTACCAAATTTACAATGTCATATGTATGAATATGATTTGGCTCATTTTTTACATAGTTATACATGTTCAAGGTGTGATATTTTGATTTCAATTAAACTTGAATTGATGTTGATAAAACATGAAAAAATGTTGTTAGAACAAAGAATAAATTGGTTATACCATGATTTATGTGATTGAACTATAGTTTAAATTCTTTAGGCTTGAAGTCACGTTATTATGACTTGCACGATCATTCCGTTTTCGAACATAATCTTTTTGTATATACAACATGTATTTGTGATGTTAGCGTTTGTTTAGTTTGAATACACGTGGTCTTACCAAATTTACAATGTCATATGTATGAATATGATTTGGCTCATTTTTTACATAGTTATACATGTTCTANCTTGTTAAGGACCAACACAAGGATTTCAGAGATTCTCTTTATAGCTTGGTATTTTCGTGGTATAGAAAAATGGCTAAAGGGTATTCTTATTGTATTATGAGATGGTTTTCCTAATTTATGATCGGGTATTTTCATTTATGATCAACATGACCAAGTGATGGTACAACGACATGGATTTCATTATTAAAGATAAGATATTTTCATTTACGACAAAGATGATCAAATGACTGTCTTATGGCGTGGACTTCACTATATTTTATTTATTACTGGGGACTCTCAGTTATGACCCCCAACAACGAGGAATATTTTATTATTTGTGTTCAGAAAATCATACTTATTATATGAGGAATTGTGAAGTAGTTTATTCGAGCATATCAAGATATTCTCATATACCATGAGTCTTATCGATTGTCGGAAACTATCATAAATTTTAAAGACACCATATGAAACAAAAAGTCATCGAAGACTTTTATAGAGTTTATAGATAGAGATTTTGAAGAATTATAATATCAGGTTCAGTTATAAGAAGATAATATCTCCACTCATTATTTTAGAAGTATATATGAAGTTTCATGAGATGATGGTATTCATTCAGTAATATTTATTTATTTGAAATATGCGATACTACTATTGTGAGTTTATTGCAACAATATTCTCAGGGTAAATTTATGATTTGTGTACTCGAATATTTCGACTACGCAAATCAGGGGACTTCTGATATCACCCTGAGAAATTTATTATTCGATGACACATATATTTTTATATAGTCATTCCGGAGTTGAGAAATGAAGCAGATCGAGATATTTTGATGATTGACATTGTTTATAGTTTATCGTGGTATTTGGATCGAGTTACTTATTTACTGGATCCATGTGCCTAATTCAGATAATAATGGGTCATTATTTATTGGACTCCATTATTGGTGAGCCTAGTGAGTTATAATGGAGCTTGGACTCTTGACCTAAGGAGGAGGCCGCTATTCTTATCATTTTCGGCAGGGAAACCTACGACTACGGCCAACAAAACATCATCTTTTTTCCTTGGTTTTCTACCTCATGTTCTCCTATTGTAAATCTACGAACTTGACATTTATAGTGGATTCAAAGGCTACGGCCGGGGTGGTTTTTTATCCTTTATTTTACAGAAAGGTTTTCCACCTACAAAAATCGTGTCTTTTTACTTCTTGCTTTCGTATTACTTTTTCGTTCGACACCTATCCGTAAAAGGGGTCTAAATTTTGTTATTGCCAATTTTTAGCAGCAATAACACACTTGGTTTTACCAAATTTACAATGTCATTTGTATGAATATGATTTGGCTCATTTTCTCCATTGTTCCACATGTTCTAGGTGTGTTGATTTTGATATCAATTAAACTTGAATTGATGTTGTAAAACATGAAAAATTGTTGTTAGTACAAAGAATTACTTGGTTATACCATGATTTATGTGATTTAACTATAGTTTAAATGCTTTTGGCATTAAGTCACGTTGTTATAACATGCACAATAATTCCGTTATCGAACTTAATTTTTTTGTATATACAACATGTATTCGTGATGTTATCGTTTGATTAGTTTGTTTACACTTGGTTTTACCAAATTTACACTATAATTTGTATAAATATGATTTGGCTCATTTATCAAGTAGTTCCACATGTTCAAGGTGTGATATTTTGATTTCAATTAAACTTGAATTGATGTTGATAAAACATGAAAAAATGTTGTTAGAACAAAGAATAACTTGGTTATACCATGATTTATGTGAATGAACTATAGTTTAAATTCTTTAGGCTTGAAGTCACGTTATTATGACTTGCACGATCATTCCGTTTTCGAACATAATCTTTTTGTATATACAACATGTATTTGTGATGTTAGCGTTTGTTTAGTTTGTTTACACTTGGTTTTACCAAATTTACACTATAATTTGTATAAATATGATTTGGCTCATTTATCAAGTAGTTCCACATGTTCAAGGTGTGATATTTTGATTTCAATTAAACTTGAATTGATGTTGATAAAACATGAAAAAATGTTGTTAGAACAAAGAATAACTTGGTTATACCATGATTTATGTGAATGAACTATAGTTTAAATTCTTTAGGCTTGAAGTCACGTTATTATGACTTGCACGATCATTCCGTTTTCGAACATAATCTTTTTGTATATACAACATGTATTTGTGATGTTAGCGTTTGTTTAGTTTGAATACACTTGGTCTTACCAAATTTACGATGTCATTTGTATGAATATGATTTGGCTCATTTTTTACGTAGTTCCACATGTTCTAGGTGTGATATTTTGATTTCAATTAAACTTGAATTGATGTTGATAAAACATGAAAAAATGTTGTTAGAACAAAGAATAACTTGGTTATACCATGATTTATGTAATGAACTATAGTTTAAATTCTTTAGGCTTGGAAGTCACGTTATTATGACTTGCACGATCATTCCGTTTTTGAACATAATCTTTTTGTATATACAACAAGTATTTGTGATGTTAGCGTTTGTTTAGTTTGAATACACTTGGTTTTACCAAATTTACAATGTCATTTGTATGAATATGATTTGGCTCATTTTTTACATTGTTCCACATGTTCTAGGTGTGTTGATTTTGATATCAATTAAACTTGAATTGATGTTGTAAAACATGAAAACATGTTGTTAGTACAAAGAATAACTTTGTTATACCATGATTTATGTGATTGAACTATAGTTTAAATGCTTTTGGCATTAAGTCACGTTGTTATAACATGCACAATCATTCCGTTATCGAAATTAATTTTTTTGTATATACAACATGTATTCGTGATGTTATCGTTTGATTAGTTTGTTTACACTTGGTTTTACCAAATTTACACTATAATTTGTATAAATATGATTTGGCTCATTTATCAAGTAGTTCCACATGTTCAAGGTGTGATATTTTGATTTCAATTAAACTTTAATTGATGTTGATAAAACATGAAAAAATGTTGTTAGAACAAAGAATAACTTGGTTATACCATGATTTATGTGATTGAACTATAGTTTAAATTCTTTAGGCTTGAAGTCACGTTATTATGACTTGCACGATCATTCCGTTTTCGAACATAATCTTTTTGTATATACAACATGTATTTGTGATGTTAGCGTTTGTTTAGTTTGAATACACTTGGTCTTACCAAATTTACAATGTCATTTGTATGAATATGATTTGGGTCATTTTTTACATAGTTAAACATGTTCTAGATGTAATGATTTTGATTTCAATTAAACTTGAATTGAGGTTTTAAAACTTTAAAACATGTTGTTAGAACAATGAATAACTTGGTTATACCATGATTTGTGTGAGTGAATTATAGTTTAAATGCTTTGGCATGAAGTCACGTTGTTATGACTTGCACGATCATTCCGTTATCGAACTTAATATCTTTTTATATACGACTTGTATTCGTGATGTTATCGTTTGTTTAGTTTGTTTACACTTGATTTTACCAAATTTACACTATCATTGGTATAAATATGATTTGACTCATTTATCACGTAGTTCCACATGTTCAAGGTGTGATATTTTGATTTCGATTAAACTTGAATTAATGTTGATAAAACATGAAAAAATGTTGTTAGAACAAAGAATAACTTTGTTATACCATGATTTATGTGATTGAACTATAGTTTAAATTCTTTAGGCATGAAGTCACGTTATTATGACTTGCACGATCTTTCCTTTTTCGAACATAATCTTTTTGTATATACAACAAGTATTTGTGATGTTAGCGTTCGTTTAGTTTGAATACACTATTTTACCATATTTACACTATTATTTGTATAAATATGATTTGACTCATTTATCACGTAGTTCCACATGTTCAAGGTGTGATATTTTGATTTCAATTAAACTTGAATTAATGTTGATAAAACATGAAAAAATGTTGTTAGAACAAAGAATAACTTTGTTATACCATGATTTATGTGATTGAACTATAGTTTAAATTCTTTAGGCATGAAGTCACGTTATTATGACTTGCACGATCATTCCGTTTTCGAACATAATCTTTTTGTATATACAACANTCAGAAAATAAAGATGGTGAAAAAGCGCCCCAGCGGACCTGGTGAAGGCTCAGGCTCCCAGAAGAAGAAGAAGAAATAAACTTCTGTATTTTACTTCTTCGGTTTTTGTATTCTCCCCATATATAAGAAATTTTCTTTTACTTTCCTTTCGATTTTTGCACTTTACTTTCGAATGAAGAATCGTACTCTGAATAATGTAAATTCTTCTCTTCTCGACTTATTTTCTCGCCACATTCCTCAAGAAAAATGTATAACTCAGAATAATCCACTTCATGGAATAACCTTTCGAGAATATAAGAATATGCGTGAATCTCTGATATGGAATCTGTAATTCCGAATATTCCTCAATAAGAAATAACCTTCCGAAATAATAAGAATATGCTTGAATCTCCGGTTATGGATGCGCAGCGACAACGTATATAATAATAATGAGGGTTGTAAGAGAGTCCCCAGTGTAGTGGGGTTTGCATAAGTCTGCGATAACTCTAAGGCGAAAGCTTCTTTAAAATGAGTAGATACTCAAGATAAGCACTGTTCTGCATTCACCAATATATCTCTGTCACCGGTATATACTTACACCCGGGGTAATCACACTCTCGCCACCGGTATATACTTGCACCCGGGGCCATTTCCCCTCTCGGCACCGGTATAAACTTGCACCCGGGGCCATCATCAGATTTACCCGTTCATAAAACGGAGACGTCACATTCTTGCCACCCGTATACACTTACACCCGGGGCTATCGTACAATTGAACTCTAATTTAAATGCTTTTGGCATTAAGTCACGTTGTTATAACATGCACAATCATTACGTTATCGAACTTAATTTTTTTGTATATACAACATGTATTCGTGATGTTATCGTTTGATTAGTTTGTTTACACTTGGTTTTACCAAACTTACACTATCATTTGTATAAATATGATTTGGCTCATTTATCACGTAGTTCCACATGTTCAAGGTGTGATATTTTGATTTCAATTAAACTTGAATTGATGTTGTAAAACATTAAAACATGTTGTTAGAACAATGAATAACTTGGTTATACCATGATTTATGTGATTGAACTATAGTTTAAATTCTTTAGGCATCAAGTCACGTTATTATGACTTGCACGATCATTCCGTTTTCGAACATAATCTTTTTGTATATACAACAAGTATTTGTGATGTTAGCGTTTGTTTAGTTTGAATACACTTGGTTTTACCAAATTTACACTATCATTTGTATAAATATGATTTGGCTCATTTATCACGTAGTTATACATGTTCTAGATGTGATGATTTTGATTTCAATTAAACTTGAAATGATGTTGTAAAACATTAAAACATGTTGTTAGAACAATGAATAACTTGGTTATACCATGATTTATGTGAGTGAGTTATAGTTTAAATTCTTTTGGCATGAAGTCACGTTGTTATGACTTGCACGATCATTCCGTTATCGAACATAATATTTTTTTATATACAACATGTATTCGTGATGTTATCGTTTGATTAGTTTGTTTACACTTGGTTTTACCAAATTTACACTATCATTTGTATAAATATGATTTGGCTCATTTATCACGTAGTTCCACATGTTGATTTCAATTAAACTTGAATTGATGTTGATAAAACATGAAAAAATGTTGTTAGAAAAAAGAATAACTTGGTTATACCATGATTTATGTGATTGAACTATAGTTTAAATTCTTTAGGCATCAAGTCACGTTATTATGACTTACACGATCATTCTGTTTTCGAACATAATCTTTTTGTATATACAACAAGTATTTGTGATGTTAGCGTTTGTTTAGTTTGAATAAACTTGATTTTACCATATTTACACTATCATTTGTATAAATATGATTTTGCTCATTTATCACGTAGTTGCACATGTTCAAGGTGTGATGATTTTGATTTCAATTAAACTTGAATTGATGTTGATAAAACATGAAAAATGTTGTTAGAAAAAAGAATAACTTGGTTATACCATGATTTATATGATTGAACTATAGTTTAAATGCTTTGGTCATGAAGTCACGTTATTATGACTTGCACGATCATTCTGTTTTTGAACATAATCTTTTTGTATATACAACAAGTATTTGTGATGTTAGCGTTTGTTTAGTTTGTTTACACTTGATTTTACCTAATTTACACTATCATTTGTATAAATATGATTTGGCTCATTTATCAAGTAGTTCCACATGTTCAAGGTGTGATATTTTGATTTCAATTAAACTTGAATTGATGTTGATAAAACATGAAAAAATGTTGTTAGAACAAAGAATAACTTGGTTATACCATGATTTATGTGATTGAACTATAGTTTAAATTCTTTAGGCTTGAAGTCACGTTATTATGACTTGCACGATCATTCCGTTTTTGAACATAATCTTTTTGTATATACAACAAGTATTTGTGATGTTAGCGTTTGTTTAGTTTGAATACACTTGATTTTACCTAATTTACACTATCATTTGTATAAATATGATTTGGCTCATTTATCACGTAGTTCCACATGTTTAAGGTGTGATATCTTGATTTCAATTAAACTTGCATTGATGTTGATAATACATGAAAACATGTTGTTAGAACAAATAATAACTTGGTTATACCATGATTTATATGATTGAACTATAGTTTAAATGCTTTGGTCATGAAGTCACGTTATTATGACTTGCACGATCATTCCGTTTTTGAACATAATCTTTTTGTATATACAACAAGTATTTGTGATGTTAGCGTTTGTTTAGTTTGTTTACACTTGATTTTACCTAATTTACACTATCATTTGTATAAATATGATTTGGCTCATTTATCACGTAGTTCCACATGTTTAAGGTGTGATATCTTGATTTCAATTAAACTTGAATTGATGTTGATAAAACATGAAAAAATGTTGTTAGAACAAAGAATAACTTGGTTATACCATGATTTATGTGATTGAACTATAGTTTAAATTCTTTAGGCTTGAAGTCACGTTATTATGACTTGCACGATCATTCCGTTTTCGAACATAATCTTTTTGTATATACAACAAGTATTTGTGATGTTAGCGTTTGTGTAGTTTGAATACACTTGGTCTTACCAAATTTACAATGTCATTTGTATGAATATGATTTGGCTCATTTTTTACATTTCCACATGTTCTAGATGTAATGATTTTGATTTCAATTAAACTTGAATTGATGTTTTAAAACATTAAAACATGTTGTTAGAACAAAAGAATAACTTGGTTATACCATGATTTATGTGATTGAACTATAGTTTAAATGCTTTGGGAATGAAGTCACGTTATTATAACTTGCACGATCATTCCGTTTTTGAATATAATCTTTTTGTATATACAACAAGTATTTGTGATGTTAGCGTTTGTGTAGTTTGAATACACTTGGTCTTACCAAATTTACAATGTCATTTGTATGAATATGATTTGGCTCATTTTTTACATTTCCACATGTTCTAGATGTAATGATTTTGATTTCAATTAAACTTGAATTGATGTTTTAAAACATTAAAACATGTTGTTAGAACAAAAGAATAACTTGGTTATACCATGATTTATGTGAGTGAATTATAGTTTAAATGCTTTTGGCATGAAGTCACGTTGTTATGACTTGCACGATCATTCCGTTATCGAACTTAATATTTTTTTATATACAATATGTATTCGTGATGTTATCGTTTGTTTAGTTTGTTTACACTTGATTTTACCAAATTTGCACTATCATTTGTATAAATATGATTTGGCTCATTTATCACGTAGTTCCATATGTTCAAGGTCTGATATCTTGATTTCATTGAAACTTGAATTGATGCTGATAAAACATGAAAACATGTTGTTAGAACCAAGAATAACTTGGTTATACCATGATTTATGTGAGTGAATTATAGTTTAAATGCTTTTGGCATGAAGTCACGTTGTTATGACTTGCACGATCATTCCGTTATCGAACTTAATATTTTTTTATATACAATATGTATTCGTGATGTTATCGTTTGTTTAGTTTGTTTACACTTGATTTTACCAAATTTGCACTATCATTTGTATAAATATGATTTGGCTCATTTATCACGTAGTTCCACATGTTCAAGGTCTGATGATTTTGATGTCAATTAAACTTGAATTGATGTTGATAAAACATGAAAACATGTTGTTAGAACCAAGAATAACTTGGTTATACCATTATTTATGTGATTGAACTATAGTTTAAATTCTTTGGGAATGAAGTCACGTTATTATGACTTGCACGATCATTCCGTTTTCGAACATAATCTTTTTGTATATACAACATGTATTTGTGATGTTAGCGTTTGTTTAGTTTGAATACACTTGGTCTTACCAAATTTACAATGTCATTTGTATGAATATGATTTGGCTCATTTTTTACATAGTTCCACATGTTCTAGGTGTGATGATTCTGATTTCAATTAAACTTGAATTGATGTTGTAAAACATTAAAACATGTTGTTAGAACAAAGAATAACTTGGTTATACAATGATTTATGTGAGTGAATTATAGTTTAAATGCTTTTGGCATGAAGTCACGTTGTTATGACTTGCACAATCATTCCGTTATCGAACTTAATATTTTTTTATATACAACATGTGTTCGTGATGTTAGCGTTTGATTAGTTTGTTTACACTTGATTTTACTAAATTTACACTATCATTTGTATAAATATGATTTGGCTCATTTATCACGTAGTTCCACATGTTCAAGGTGTGATGATTTTGATTTCAATTAAACTTGAATTGATGTTGATAAAACATGAAAACATGTTGTTAGAACAAAGAATAACTTTGTTATACCATGATTTATGTGATTGAACTATAGTTTAAATTCTTTGGGTCTGAAGTCACGTTATTATGACTTGCACGATCATTACGTTTCCGAACATAATCTTTTTGTATATACAACATGTATTTGTGATGTTAGCATTTGTTTAGTTTTAATACACTTGGTCTTACTAAATTTACAATGTCATTTGTATGAATATGATTTGGCTCATTTTTTACATAGTTCCACATGTTCTAGGTGTGATGATTCTGATTTCAATTAAACTTGAATTGATGTTGTAAAACATTAAAACATGTTGTTAGAACAAAGAATAACTTAGTTATACCATGATTTATGTGAGTGAACAATAGTTTAAATGTTTTGGGCATGAAGTTATGTTGTTATGACTTGCACGATCATTCCGTTTTCGAACTTAATCTTTCTGTATATACAACATAAATTTGTGATGTTAGCGTTTGTTTAGTTTGAATACACTTGGTTTTACCAAATTTACAATGTCATTTGTATGGATATGATTTGGCTCATTTTTTACACAGTTCCACATGTTCTAGGTGTGATGATTTTGATTTCAATTAAACTTGAAATTATATAGTTTATGAGAACTCTAGGACCGGGTACCCTGCAATGGGTAAGGCCCGATAACGGTTGGGCCAATTTAAATAATCAAAACGAATTCTCACGGCCCAATTACACCTTGAGGAAGTGTGGCCCGATGTTCAATACGGAGGACCGAAGATAACCTTAGTGTAAATAAGCGTTATCTGCCAGCTGGCTCCGAGGTTCGGTCCGAACGGTTATGAAACGGTTACAGGCTCACGCGTTCCACGCTTCGTGCCCTGTCACGTGTATCATGCTTCGGGCCCGATCACGCAGACCACGCATCGGTCCCAGCCTCGTTTTACATACTTGTCAGAGGCGGTTACAGGACGTGGATTACACTCGCCGGCGACTCTATAAATACAGGGCAGGACGAAGGAAAAAACAGGACCCTTTGGACGCAGAAGAATAGGCTGTTACGCTGCCCGGATTCTTACTGCTTTCTATACTTAGTCATTTTCATTAGCCTGCTTTGTGTAAACTTCTCGTATTTTCATTAGTGAGCAGACCAAGAGCATAATAGGCTCTTGGTCGAGTGGTTTTCACCCCATTTTACGGGGTTTCCACTATATATGTTGTGTTCTTACTTTGATTTAAACTTTTAATCGTTCTCCATATCTTTTATAAATTAGAACCGAGTTCGTTGTTTGAACGAACCGGACGACTGTTGGTACCCCCTAAAAAGGGACCATAACAGTTTGGCGCCGTCCGTGGGGACGATTTTTTCTAATCCCATTTGAGTTCTCTTCCTGGGATAGGATAATCAAAGGCATGGCATCAGGAACTCCGATAAATGATAGTGATGTGCTTCCCGACAGTCTTCCAGCACCAACATTCACATTACAGGATTTGGAGGCTGTCGTAAGGAAGGTGGTACTGGAAATTACGACGGAGAGAAATGGAGCAGAACCACCGTCTTTCTCAAGCCCTGTTCCTAGAAATAGAGGGTATGAAAGTGACCCCGACGAACGCAGTTCTGATGAGGAAGAAGCCTTCAGGCGTGGCATTAATACGAGGAGGCCTAGATATCGATTTACTCCTCCCCCTTCGGCCAGAGCCCTAACTCCCGCTCCGGGAAATGACCAGGAGCACATGCAGCGACGGATAGATGAGCTCATCAGGGAGTTAGAGAGTATGCGCACACTGAGGGATTGTGAACCGAATCTGGGACGCAATCCTGGTTTATTTAACAGGGCTATGGAGGCTCCTATCAGGCGCAGTAAGGATGACGATTGGTTGCATAATTTACATGCAGTCCAGGCGTCATCCCAGCAATCTGAAGGCGTATCAGCCGCCTTGGGAGATTTAATGCTCCCCTTCTCAGAAGAAATCTGGGCAGCACTCCCAGATCGACATTATCGCAACCCCGAGGGGTTGCCGACATTCCGAGGCGATGGTGATCCTATTGATCACGTCACTGATTTCGAGTTACGCATGGGAACGGTTCGGGCCTCGGATTCATTCAAGTGCCGTATCTTCGCGGCAGGATTGCAAGGCGATGCCCAAACCTGGTTCAAAAATCTGCCGGCCCGATCCATACAGTCGTATGGCGGGTTTATTTTGGCTTTCTCAGAGCAATTCGCTACTAATGTAGGACCGCCCCGAAGTAGGCAGGAACTATATCAGCTAAAGTATATTCCGGCGAAAAAGAGCCTTGGGTCCTTTATGGAAAAATTCAACAGGACCGCCCGAGGCATCAAACTCGAACTCCCGGACAAAATCGATATTCTACAGCAGGTCCTAGGACCGTGCATCCTCTCGGCCAGTTTGGTGAAAAGCCCACCACCCACCTTGGGGAAACTTCTCCAGAAAATCAACAAATATATTAAGGTGGATGAAGCGCTGGGGCTTGGTTATCGGAAGCCTAGCGGGAATTCTGAGCCCGCAGGCGATCATTGGGTTTCCTACCCGAAGAAACCGTCGCGAGAAGTAGCGGCTGTAAATGAAAAAGATGTCCCCCCGAAGCAGGAGGACAAGCGGGTGTATTGCGAACTTCATCATAATCGCGATCACCCAACCCTGAAGTGCCCGTTGCTGAAAGAGATAGTAGAAGCAATGGGTAAAGAAAAGCCCGACCGAAACGGTCAGAAGGGCAAAAGAGCGGAATCCCCCCGAAGGGGCCATCAAGGTGACGATCGTCACAGGCCAAGGGGAAGAGATAATCGGGGACAGCCCCGAAACTACAATGACCGGACGGAGGACCGAAGGTCTCCTCCGCCAGAGCAGGAAAGAGGCCAACACGGTCGTGAGAATCGTGGTCAGGGCCGTAGGAGAAGATGGCGGGGCCGTGGCGGCAGAGCCCTGCAGAACGAAGGAGGGAGACAGGAGCATGCTGCTCCCCCACCTGCTGGTGATGGTGCCCAACCTCCTCGCAATGAGGCGGCACCCAGGGAAGTAGCCGGATATATTTATGTTATCTCCGGAGGTTTGAGAATAAATGAGTCGGTCGGGACCGAAAGAGAACGGCGCGTGGAGACTCTGCTGAGAGCTCCAAATCTGTAGCGCTGGTAAAGTATGATCCTATGGATCGGTCCTCCTTCTTCAGAGAGGATATCATCTTCACCCCGGCTGATCGGGAGGGGATCATTGATCCCTGTGACGACCCCCTCACCATTACAGGGGTCATCGGGAATCGTCGTGTCCACAGAATCCTGGTGGACACTGGGGCTTCGTGCAATCTGATGAAGCGCGGGGTCACCGAAATGTTGGGAGCAGTCGCTCATGATCTGCCGATCGCCAACATAACTCTTTGGTCGTTCGACCAAAGGAGTGTTATTCCTTGTGGGAAGATGTTATTCCCCGTTACCCTTGGAGAGCCATCCAAGGACCGTTCTGAAGATTTGGAATTCATTATCGTTGAAGTCGACTTGGCTTACAACGCCATTATTGGTCGGACCGGCCTAAGCAAGTTCGAGGCGGTCCCTTCTACTTATCATATGATGCTCAAGTTCCCCTCCATCCATGGAATTATTTCTGTTAAGGGGGACCAGAAAGTAGCTAGACAATGCTACTTGAGCTCGTGCCGAACGATGGCACCAATAAAGAAAGCTCGGGTGGATTTGCTGGAAGAGCTTCCGCACCCGAGGCAAGCGATGGAACCCGTAGGGTTCAAACTGACTAATCTGGTTGAGGATGACTCAACCAAGACGACTCGCATCGGGGCTCATTTACCCCTGATTTCGAAAGAGAATTGATCCACCTGCTGAGAAGCCATGTGGATATATTTGCTTGGACCCCAGATGATGTACCGGGTATCGACCGATCCGATAGTGAACATCGGATCAATACTGAGCCCGGAACGAAGCCTGTTAGGCAGAAAATGAGACGTTATTCTAATGAAAAGATTGAGATCATCCGGACCGAAGTGAACAAGTTACTGCGATCGGGATTTATTCGTGAAATTCACTATACTGAATGGGTAGCAAACCCGGTAGTGGTTTCCAAGCCAGATGGGAAGTGGCGAATGTGCATCGATTTCACCGATGTGAACAAAAGCTGTGAGTCAGACCCTTTCCCTCTGCCGCACATCGATCGACTGGTGAATGCCGTTGCTGGAAGCACCATGATGAGTACCATGGATGCTTATTCTGGATATCATCAGATCTTCTTGGCTGAGGAAGATCAGAAGAAATCATCATTCATGACCGAAGATGGGGTTTATTGCTATGTGGTTATGCCCTTCGGTCTCAAAAATGCTGGAGCAACATACCAGAGGTTGGTCAACAGAATCTTTAGAGAATTAATTGGCCATATGATGGAAGTGTATGTTGAGGATATGATTGTTAAATCTATGAATGATGAGGACCATCTTTCTTATTTGTCTCGTTGTTTCGAAGTATGCCGAAAATATAAGCTTAAACTAAATNCAGAAAAGGAGACGTTACTCTCCTGAAAAAATTGAGATCATCCGGGCCGAAGTGAACAAGTTATTGCGGTCGGGATTTATCCGAGAAATCCACTATACTGAATGGGTTGCAAACCCAGTAGTGGTTTCCAAGCCAGACGGGAAATGGCGAATGTGCATCGATTTTACCGATGTAAACAAAAGCTGTGAATCAGATCCTTTCCCTCTGCCGCACATCGATCGATTGGTGGATGCTGTTGCTGGAAGCACCATGATGAGTACCATGGATGCTTATTCTGGATATCACCAGATTTTCTTGGCTGAGGAAGATCAGAAGAAATCATCATTCATGACCGAAGATGGGGTTTATTGCTATGTGGTTATGCCCTTCGGTCTCAAAAATGTTGGAGCAACATACCAGAGGTTGGTCAACAGAATCTTTAGAGAATTAATTGGCCATATGATGGAAGTGTATGTTGACGATATGATTGTTAAATCTATGAATGATGAAGACCATCTTTCTTATTTGTCTCGTTGTTTCGAAGTATGCCGAAAATACAAACTTAACCTAAATCCGAACAAATGCTGCTTCGGGATCCGAAGTTTAAAATTTTTAGGATATTACGTTTCAGAGAAAGGCATAGAGGCTAATCCTGAAAAGGTACAAGCTATTATTGATATGCAACCTCCGAGAAATAAGAGAGAGTTTCAAAGGCTCACTGGCCTACTAGCCGCGTTGAGCAGGTTTATTTCGAAGTCCACAGATCGGGCCTTACCCTTTTTCAGAGTGCTAAGAAAAGCTAGCCATATGGATTGGACCGAAGAATGTGATCGGGCCTTCTCTGAGCTGAAGACTTATTTAAGCACTCCCCCGGTGATGGTAAGTCCGACTTGCGACGAACCTTTGGGACTATATCTTGCGGTATCCGAAGTTGCCGTCAGCGCAGCTCTAGTCACCATACGTGACGATATTCACAGACCTGTCTATTATGTCAGCCACTCTCTGGTATCTGCTGAAATCAGGTACTCCACCTTGGAAAAATTCATGCTAGCTTTGAAAAAAGCTGTGTCCAAGCTGAAGCATTATTTCGAAGGACGAACGGTCTATGTTTACACGGANGTTTCAGAGAAAGGCATAGAGGTTAATCCTGAAAAGGTACAAGCTATCATTGATATGCAACCTCCGAGAAATAAGAGAGAGTTTCAAAGGCTCACTGGCCGACTAGCCGCATTGAGCAGGTTTATTTCGAAGTCCACAGATCGGGCCTTACCCTTTTTCAGAGTGCTAAGAAAAGCTAGCCATATGGATTGGACCGAAGAATGCGATCGGGCCTTCTCTGAGCTGAAGACTTATTTAAGCACTCCCCCGGTGATGGTAAGTCCGACTTGTGACGAACCTTTAGGACTATATCTTGCGGTATCCGAAGTTGCCGTCAGCGCAGCTCTAGTCACCATACGTGACGATATTCACAGACCTGTCTATTATGTCAGCCACTCTCTGGTATCTGCTGAAACAAGGTACTCCACCTTGGAAAAATTCATGCTAGCTTTGAAAAAAGCTGTGTCCAAGCTGAAGCATTATTTCGAAGGACGAACGGTCTATGTTTACACGGATCAACCTCTGAAAGTGCTACTTAAGCAAAAGGATTTGAATGACAGACTGGCTAAATGGGCGATTAAACTCAGTGCTATGTACCTGGAATTCTTGCCCCGAAGGGCGATCAAGGCTCAGGTTCTCGCGGATTTTGTTGTTGAAATGACCCGATCGGATATTTACATCAACCAAGAGGATGATCGATGGACGATCCACGTAGATGGATCAACCTTCGGAGGGAGAGGAGCAGGCATTACCTTAACAACTGTACAAGGTGACCTTATTCATTCCGCAGTTAAATTCTCCTTTGCTGGAACAAATAACGTGGTGGAATATGAGGCAGTATTATCTGGAATGGCCCTTGCTCGCAAAATGGGAGTTAGCAGAGTGCGAATGTTCTCAGACTCAAAGTTAGTAGTCGAACAATTCGCAGGAGATTCGAAACTCACGAACCGATGATGAAGTTATATTGCGCTAAAGTTCTGGAGCTATCTAAGAAGTTCAGTGAATTCTCGCTAGATCATGTGCCACGAGAGCAGAACAAGGTTGCCGACGCACTGGCCAGATTGGCTTCGGGCATACCTGACATTGAGCCAAGTACTATTTCGGTCCACATCCAGGACCGACCTTCGGTCGAGATCTCAGTGACCGAACAGTCTATTGAAGAAATCGGGGCTCTATGTCACGAACTCCAGGGCTTGAATATTGATGTTACGCAATCTCCAGGAGAACCCAATTGGATGGACTCCTTTATCAAATATCTCTCAAACGGATATCTCCCTGAAGATAAATCTGAAGCCAGAAAGATAGAGGTCCGAGCTAAACGATTCACTTTGGTTGACGGACGCTTGTTTAAAAAGAGCTTTGAGGGCCCGCTTCTGCGTTGTTTATCTCCTATTGAGGCCGAAGCCGTCATGATTTATGTTCATGAAGGAATTTGCGGCATCCATTCGGGGGCCCGATCCTTATACCACCGCATTATCAGAGCCGGGTATTTTTGGCCAACACTGCTTGCTGATGCCAAGCAATACACTAAGCGTTGTGCAATATGCCAGTATCACACCCCACTTCCGCAATTACCTGGGGCTCCTTTATTGATCACCCCACTACCTTGTCATTTCGACAGGTGGGGGATCGAAATCCTCGGACCTTTTACCCGGTCCATAGGGCAAAGGAAATTTTGCATAGTCGCGGTGGAATATTATTCATAGTGCATCGAGGCAGAAGCTGTAGCCATCATCTCGGAAAAAGTGGTCAAGCACTTTATCTAGCGAAATATTATAAGCCGCTTCGGGGCTCCCCGAGCGCTCATATCTGACAATGGGACTCAGTTCCGAGGAAGAAGCGTACGAGATTTATGCTCCAAATTGGGCATCATCCAGCATTTCTCATCAGTAGCCCACCCCCAGACCAATGGACTTACGGAGGTATCTAACAAAGTTATCCTGAAAGGATTAAAAACCAAGTTAGAAGACTTTGGGGGTAAATGGCCTGAACACATCTACAAGGTTCTATGGGCATACCGAACTACACCTCGCTCAACAACCCAGGAATCACCTTTCTCATTGGTGTATGGGACCGAAGCTATTAGCCCGGTGGAGGTTGCCATCCGATCACCTCGGATATCTCAATACGAAGAGCATATGAATGGTGAAAGGAGATTATTGGACCTCGAGATGGTGGAAGAAAAAAGAGATGCAGTTTATGCACGGATGCGTGCTTACCAACGAAATATGGAACGTGCCCATAACAAACGGGTCCTCCCAAGGGAATTCTTTGAAGGCGACCTTGTCCTCAGAAGCATTAAGGTGCAGAGGAATGTTGGGAAGCTGGACAGAAATTGGGAGGGACCATATCGTATATCGGCGAAATTGGAGTCAGGTGCGTATAAACTTGAAAAGTTGGATGGTATAGAGGTCCCCCGAACTTGGAATATCATGAATTTAAGGCGATATTTCTTATGATTTTTTGATTAATGTGTGACTCAATAAAAGACATTCCATTAAACGTAAATAGCAAACTAGTAAGTACAAAAGTTCACTATTTCTAATAGTATGATGGACCGATCTTGGAGTAGAGTAAACTTAGGACGAATCTGGACTGGTGACCGAAGCTTCTTGTCCGCAAGGTTCCCAAGTTGCAGTGACCGCTCTGACGAGTCAGATGCTTCTGCACTTGCCCAGCCCCATGGATGAGTTGTGATTCTCCCAGAACTCTTTACGAACTAAGATATTCCCTCCAACGGCATTCAGTCTTTAGAGATGACCTTTTGTACCTGCGAAATCTGCCACAACGAAAGGAATGATAGTCAGCATATCAAAACATAAGATCGGTCTTCACTTAAGACGTTTTATGAGCGAAGCTTAACCGGTAAAACCTAAGGGACTTTAATAGAACCAAGGTTCGGCGAAAGCCGACAAAAACTCATAACTAACGCAAACCACGCCTACTCAATTACGTAATGATTCCAAGGACGGAATAAGAGTGACCCATACACCATGTAAAACGACCGACCCAATCAAATTTGACATAAGTAAACTACATATAACGTCTGGGACCGATGGTTAACAACCTATAAGCGTCCCCGATCTTATACTTGTTAGTTTATTCTGAAGTTAAGATGAACAACTTCGTTGAACTTAAAACTTATTAGTTTATTCCAAAGGTGGTTATATCAATTCATTCTGGTAATTAAAACAGCTAAAGCTAAAAGAAAAGGGAGGAAATTTTTTTATTTAAATGAAGAAAGAAGGCAGATACAAAGTAATGTCTAGCTAATTTGCCCCTCTTCGGGGTCTTTTGCCTCGGTCCTTTCTTCATTGTTCTCTGCCTCGGGTTCCTGGGGTTCGGTCCGTTCGGCGAGCCGCCTTAACTCTTCCTCCTGATCGGCCACCTTCTGGTTGACCGCTTTCTCCATCTCGTCAAAGAGATAAAAGAAAGGGTCCTCCTCTAACGCAGGCTCTTCCAAAGTTGGAATAACCTGGAACTTGTCATCCTTCTCTAGTGGCTCGATCACCTTCCATCGCTCGTCCGAAGGGGAAAGCGTGAAGGTCTGGATGATCTGCTCTCGCATATTGTCCAGATACTTCGCAGTGTAAACCCCGTGTATGTTGTCCGCTAAAGCGAACAGCAACGGGGACTGAGCGAACCCCAAAACCGCTTCCCGAACCGAAGCTTCAGACGAAGTGCGGGCACTTGCCAACTCCTCGTCCAAGGCCTCCTTTTCCTCTTGGGCCCGAAGAAGAAGCTCGTTCAGCTTATTTCGCTTCTCCTGGGCCCGACCTTGGACTTGGTTTATTTCCTCGTCCTTGGCCCGCAGCTGGGTCTCCAGTTCGGCTATTCTTGCTTGAGCTGTTCCCCCAACCTTCTCCAGCTCAGCAACCTTATCTGCTAAGAGGGAGACCTCGGTCCCGGCTCTTAGCAGCTCGTTGTCCAATCGGCCACGGTCCTCCCGTACCGTGACCAATTCTCCATGTTTTATTTCAACTTGCCTTTTTGCAAGGTCAAGTTNATCGCTCGTCCGAAGGGGAAAGCCAGAAGGTCTGAATGATCTGCTCTCGCATATTGTCCAGATACTTCGCAGTGTAAACCCCGTGTATGTTGTCCGCTAAAGCGAACAACAACGGGGACTGAGCGAACCCCAAAACCGCTTCCCGAACCGAAGCTTCAGACGAAGTGCGGGCCCTTGCCAACTCCTCGTCCAAGGCCGCCTTTTCCTCTTGGGCCCGAAGAAGAAGCTCGTTCAGCTTATTTCGCTTCTCCTGGGCCCGACCTTGGACTGGGTTTATTTCCTCGTCCTTGGCCCGCAGCTGAGACTCCAGTTCATTTATTCGTCCCTGAGCTACTTCCCCCACCTTCTCTAGCTCAGTGACTTTATCGGCTCAGAGCGAGACCTCCGCCCCGGCTCTTGGCAGCTCATTATCTAATCGGTCACGGTCCTCCCGTACCGTGACCAATTCCCCGTGCTTGATCTCAACTTGCCTCTTCGCAAGGTCAAGTTGCTCGTGGACTTTTTGGGATACAACGCCATCACCTTGGTATTTATCCATAGTGATGGCCGTTGTGAAAGCTTTCCTCAACATCTGCAAAACACAATACATGGTTAAGGATAAAGCCTCGGGCCTCCAAGTTAACTGAGAATTACCTCAGATGTGAGGTCAAGATAGCTTTCCATGATATCTTCTGCAGATACGTCCGCTTGGACGCTATCTGGATTCTGCTCCCCAAAAAGGAGGAAGTCCTTCACAAAGGCACTCCGCCATTAGGACAACTTCCTCCCCTTGCTGAACTTGCTCAGCAGATCCAAAGCAGCTCCCCAATCGGAGTTGGTCTTCGGGCCCTGCCCAGGTTCCTTCAAAACGATCCCCTTGTTGGGGACCGGACCGTGACCTCCATTCTTCAGCCTCTTCAGCTCTTGCGGAGGCTCGGCTTCCGCCACCCTCTTTCCTTTTTCCAAGGGGACCGGCGGCAGGGAGACGTTCGGCTTAAGCGGAGGACCGGGGAGAACCTTCTCCACGGGAACGGCTCCCTGCAGCAACAAAGTAATAGTTTTAGCGTTAATAAAGGAACTATTACCGATTTGATAAAAGCTGGATAAGCTCAAAGAACGAATCCCAGCCTTTATCACCTCCTCTACAACTCCAAATACCCGAAAGGCAGGCTACTCTCCGCTTGAGGACTGCACGGTGCAGCGAAGGGTCAATGTGCCCTTGCTGGTTGTTTGGACTGGGGGGTTCCCTGACCCCGAAGGGACCACTGTGCCCCACGTTGCAGATTCACTTGCCTCGGCGCTGCCCGATTCTTCCCTTTGTCCCTCAGAGGGACTGACCGAAGTACCTGCCATGCGTTTAAAACGGGCGCTCGGCATCGTCTCAGTTGAATCTGCAAAACGGATACATAAGGATCAGGATTAAGTAAAACACAAGTACTATCTCATACCCGATCCTTCTGATGGATCTGAATTTGAGCTAGAAGAAAAAATCCCCTTCGGGGCTTGGGCTCCGGTCCTACCCGCAACACCTATGTCTATTAATCTTCTCTCCCGAAGCAGATCTATGCGCTTAAGGCGGGCTTCGGGAGGGGGGAACAACGCAAGAGTATTTGAGGTGTCCGTGCGGGAGGGGTTGAACCTGCTTCGGTCCAACTGACCTATGCGTGGGTGTGTTATGCGTGACCATACTTTCAACAGATCCTCTTGTGGAACTGTCATCCACACATAACAAACCTCCCACGCATGGAGGGACTCCTCCTTATCTACATTGGCGCACTCCTTGGTGCGCATCGCTATATAGTATAACTTACGACACCCCAACAGACTTTTCCCCTTTCGGGACCCAACCAAGAACAGGTTAAAGAAATGTTCTAAAGTTGGGGCCCGACGCTGTTGGTGACAGTAAAAGATAAACGCTATAATATATACATAACTGGCCGGGAATAACGCAAAAGTGGGCCAGTGGATCTCCCTAAGCACGGCCGCAACAAAAGGGTGCAGCGGAAAACGAACCCCGCACCTTAAAGAGGCGTAGCTTACTGGAATAGCGGACGCCGGCACATTCATCTCCGCCGGAAGGAAACAGGGAACATCTTCCCGTCTCTTCCAGATAGAGTAATGTGCCGCGATTGAAAACCTATACCTAAATTCCTCAATGTCTAACTCAGACATAGAGGGATAACGCGTTTTATGAGGAGCCATAAGCGGTTACCTTTGAAAACAAAAGGATTGAGAGGCGATTTGGCGAAACAGCGGTTGAAGACACAGAGCTTGACTGCAAGTTTTTTCTCACGAGAATGACGATGAGAATAAACAGTGCCAGAACCCCGATTTAAATATTAATCTCCCAACCAATGGTGTGCTGCCACGTAACACTGTCCACAACTGTGACAGTACGGACTGTACTCATCACGCCTTTTGAACTTTCGAATATGAAGAGGCGCGGGCTTAGATATTAATATTTAAAGAATATCAAGGGTAAAAAGATAATTTAAACCGATGTTAGTAAGTTTTAAGCATAATCTGCCCCTGCTCTAAGGCAAAGATCGGTCCCCTGGACTCTCACTATCCATAGGTACAGTCCCCATTTCTCATGAATGTATAAACANGCAAGTATCCCAAGTTGCAGTGACCGCTCTGACGAGTCAGATGCTCCTGCACTTGCCCAGCCCCATGGATGAGTTGTGATTCTCCCAGAACTCATTACGAACTAAGATATTCCCTCCAACGGCATTCAGTCTTTAGAGATGACCTTTTGTACCTGTGAATTCTGCCACAACGAATGGAATGATAGTCAGCATATCAAAACATAAGATCGGTCTTCACTTAAGACGTTTTATGAGCCAAGCTTAACCGGTAAAACCTAAGGGACTTTAATAGAACCAAGGTTCGGCGAAAGCCTACAAAAACTCATAACTAACGCAAACCACGCCTACTCAATTACATAATGATTCCAAGGACGGAATAAGAGTGACCCATACACCATGTAAAACGACCGATCCAATCAAATTCGACAAAAATAAACTGAATATAACGTCTGGGACCGATGGTTGACAACCTATAAGTGTCCCCGATCTTATACTTGTTAGTTTGTTCTGAAGTTAAGACGAACTACTTCGTTGAACTTAAAACTTATTAGTTTATTCCGAAGTTGGTTATATCAATTCATTCTGGCAATTAAAAACAGCTAAAGCTGAAAGAACATGGAGGAAAAATTTTATATAAATCAAAGGGATGGCAGATACAAAGTAATTCCTAACTAATCTGCCCCTCCTCTTGATCCTCAGCTTCGGGCTTCTGGGTTTCGGTTTGTTCGGCGAGCCGTTTCAACTCTTCTTCTTGATCAGCTACCTTCTGGTTGACCGCTTTCTCCATCTCTTCAAAGAGATAAAAGAAAGGATCCTCCTCCAGTACAAGCTCTTCCAGAGTTGGAATAACCTGAAACTTGCCATCTTTCTCCAGTGGCTCGATCATCTTCCATCGCTCATCCGAAGGGGAAAGCCCGAACGTTTGAATAACCTGCTCTCGCATGTTATCCAGATACTTTGCAGTATAAACCCCGTGTATGTTGTCCGCTAAGGCGAACAACAACGGGGACTGAGCGAACCCCAGGACCCCTTCCCGAACCGAACCTTCAGACGAAGTGCGGGCCCTCGTCAACTCCTCATCCAAGGCCGCTTTTTCCTCTTGGGCTCGAAGGAGAAGCTCGTTCAGTTTGTTCCTCTTCACCTGGGCCCGACCTTGGACTTGGTTGATTTCTTCATCTTTGGCCCGCAGCTGAGCTTCCAGTTCGTTTATTCGTCCCAGAGCTGCTTCCCCCACCTTCTCTAGCTCAGTGACTTTGTCTGCTAAGAGCGAGACCTCCGTCCCGGCTCTTAGCAGCTCGTTATCCAATCGGTCACGGTCCTCCCGCACCGTGACCAATTCCCCGTGCTTGATATCAACTTGCCTTTTTGCAAGGTCAAGTTGCTCTTGGACTTTTTGGGACACAACGCCATCGCCTTGGTACTTCTCCATGGTGATGGCCGTTGTGAAAGCTTTCCTCAACATCTGCAAAACGCAATACATGGTTAAGAATAAAGCTTCGGGCCTCAAGTTAACTAAGAATTACCTTAGATGTGAGGTCAAGGTAGCTTTCCATGATATCTTCTGCAGATACGTCCGCTTGGACGTTATCTGGGTTCTGCTCCCCAAAAAGGCGGAAGTCCTTCACAAAGGCACTCCGCCAGGAGGACAGCTTCCTCTTCTTGCTGAACCTGCTCAGCAGATCCAAAGCGGCTCCCCAATCGGAGTTCGTCTTCGGGCCCTGCCCAGGTTCCTTCAAAACGATCCCCTTGTTGGGGACCGGAGCGTGACCTCCCTTCTTCAGCCTCTTCAGCTCCTGCGGAGGCTCTGCTTCGGCCACCCTCTTTCCTTTTCCCAAGGGGACCGGCGGCAGGGAGACGTTCGGCTTAAGCGGAGGACCGGGGAGAACCTTCTCCACGGGAACGGCTCCCTGCAGCAACAAAGTAATAGTTTTAGCGTTAATAAAGGAACTATTACCGATTTGATAAAGGCTGGATAAGCTCAAAGAACGAATCCGAGCCTTTATCACCTCCTCTACAACTCCAAATACCCGAAAGGCAGGCCCCTCTCCGCTTGAGGACTGCCCGGTGCAGCGAAGGGTCAATGTGCCCTTGCTGGTTGTTTGGACTGGGGGGTTCCCTGACCCCGAAGGGACCACCGTGCCCCCCGTTGCCGATTCACTTGCCTCGGCGCTGCCCGATGCTTCCCTTTGTCCCTCAGAGGGACGGACCGAAGTAGCTGCCATGCGTTTAAAACGGGCGCTCGGCATCGTCTCAGTTGAATCTGCAAAACGGATACATAAGGATCAGGATTAAGTAAAACACAAGTATTATCTCATACCCGATCCTTCTGATGGATCTGAATCTGAGCTAGAAGATAAAACCCCCTTCGGGGCTGGGGCTCCGGTCCTACCCGCAACACCTATATCTATTAATCTTCTCTCCCGAAGCAGATCTATTCGCTTAAGGCGTGCTTCGGGAGGGGGGAACAACGCAAGAGTGTTTGCGGTGTCCGTGCGAGAGGGGTTGAACCTGCTTCGGTCCAATTGCCCTATGCGTGGGTGTGTTATGCGTGGCCATACTTTCAACAGATCCTCTTGCGGAACTGTCATCCACACATAACAAACCTCCCACGCATGGAGGGACTCCTCCTTATCTACAATGGCGCACTCCTTGGTGCGCACCGCTATATAGTATAACTTACGACACCCCAACAGACCTTTCCCCTTTCGGGACCCAACCAAGAACAGGTTAAAGAAATGTTCTAGGGTTGGGGCCCGACGCTGTTGGTGACAATAAAAGATAAACGCTATAATATAGACATAACTGCCCGGGAATAACGCAAAAGTGGGGCAGTGGATCTCCCTAAGCACGGCCGCTACAAAAGGGTGCAGCGGAAAACGAAGCCCGCACCTTAAAGAGGCGTAGCTTACTGGAATAGCGGACGCCGGCACATTCATCTCCGCCGGAAGGAAACAGGGAACATCTTCCCGTCCCTTCCAGATAGAGTAATGTGCCGGGATTGAAAACCTAGACCTAAATTCCTCAATGTCTAACTCAGACATAGAGGGATAACGCATTTTATGAGGAGCCATAAGCGGTTACCTTAGAAAGAAAAGGTTGAAAGGCGGTTTTTGACGAACGGCGATTGAAGGCACAGAGCTTAACTGCAAATTTCTTCTCGCGAAAATGACGATGAGAAGAAACAGTGCCCTAAATCCCGATTTAAATATTGATCTCTCAACCAATAGTGCGCTGCCACGTAACACTGTCACAAACTGTAACAGTACGGACCGCACTCATCACGCCTCTTAGACTTTCGAATATGAAGAGGCGCGGGCTGGGATATTAATATTTAAAGGATATCAGGGGTAAAAGGATAATTTAAACCTACGATTAGCAAATTCTGAACGTAACTAACCCATACACTAAGGCAAAGATCGGTCCCCTGGACTCTCACTATCTAGAGGTACGGTCCCCAGTCCTCATGAATGTGTAAACATCATGTGATCGGCCTTGTATCACCTCTGCGATTGGCAATCAAGCCCGAGGGGCTAGTGATGAGAACTCTAGGACCGGGTACCCTGTAATGGGTGAGGCCCGATAACTGTTGGGCCAGTTTAAATAATCAAAACGAATTCTCACAGCCCAATTACACCTTTAAGAAGACCGGCCCGATGTTCAACACGGAGGACCGAAGATAACCTTAGTAAAAATAAGCGTTATCTGCCAGCTGGCTCCGCGGTTCGGTCCGAACGGTTACAAAACAGTTACAGGCTCACGCGTTCCACGCTTCGGGCCCTGTCACGTTTATCATGCTTCGGGCCCGATCACGCAGACCACGCATCGGTCCCAGCCTCGTTTTACATCCTGCGATAACAACCTCTAACAAACTTGTCAGAGGCGGTTACAGGACGTGGATTACACTCGCCGGCAACTCTATAAATACAGGGCAAGACGAAGGAAAAGACAGGACCCTTTGGATGCAGAAGAACAGGCTGTTACGCTGCCGAATTCTTCTTGCTTTCTTTATCTCGTCATTTTCGTTAACCTGTTTGTAAAAACTTTGATTCATTTCTTTAGTGAAAGGGCTAAGAGCATAATCAGCTCTTAGTCGAGTGGTTTTCACCCCAATTCACGGGGTTTCCACTATAAATTGTCGTGCATTTACTTTGATTTTCTAGCTTTCGATCGTCTTCATATTTTAAAGAAATCAGAACCGAGTTCGTTATTTGAACGAACCGGACGACTGTTGGTACCCCCTAAAAAGGGACCATAACAATGTTGTTATGACTTGCATGATCATTTTGTTTTCGAACATAATTATTTTGTATATACAACATGTATTCGTAAGGTTAGTCTTTATTTCGTTTTATTACACATGGATTTGACGAATTTACAATGTGATTTGTATGGGTGTGATTTGGATCATTCTTCACATAGTTCCACATGTTCAAGGTGTGATGAGTTTGCTTTCGATTAGCACTTGAATTGATGTTGTTAGATCATGAATACGTGTTGATAGAATAAAGAATAACTTTGTTATACAATGATTCATGTGATTAAACTATGGTTTAAATGCTTATTACTTGAATTCATGTTGTTATAACTTGCATGATCATTTAGTTTTCTAAAAATATTATTTTGTATATACATCATGTATTCGTAAGTTTTGTATTTATTTCGTTTTATTACACTTGGATTTGTCGAATTTTCAATATGATTTGAATGGGTATGATGTGGATCATTTTCACATAGTTCCACATGTTCAATGTGTGATGAGTTTTCTTTCAATTAAAACTTGAATTGATATTGTTACATCATGAATAAGTGTTGATAGAACAAATAATAACTTGGTTATAACATGATTCATGTGATTAAACTATGGTATAAATGCTTATGACATGAATTCATGTTGTTATGACTTGCATGATCATTTTGTTTTCGAACATAATTATTTTGTATATACAACATGTATTCGTAATGTTAGTCTTCATTTCGTGTTATTACACGTGGATTTGACGAATTTTCAATGTGATTTGTATGGTTATGATTTGGATCATTTTTCACATAGTTCCACATGTTCTAGATGTGAGGAGTTTGTTTTCTATTGAAACTTGAATTGATGTTGTTACAACATGAATACGTGTTGATAGAACAAAGAATAACTTGGTTATACCATGATTCATGTGATTAAACTATGGTTTTAATGCTTATGACATGAATTCATGTTGTTATGATTTGCATGATCATTTTGTTTTCAAACATAATTATTTTGTATATACAATATGTATTCGTTAGGTTAGTCATCATTTCGTTTTATTACACTTGGATTTGACGAATTTTCAATGTGATTTGTATGGTATTATTAGGATCATTTTTCACATAGTTCCACATGTTCAAGGTGTGAGGAGTTTGCTTTCGATTAATACTTGAATTGATGTTGTTACATCATGAATACGTGTTGATGGATCAAAGAATAACTTGGTTATACAATGATTCATGTGATTAAAAAAAGGTTTAAATGCTTATGACATGAATTCATGTTGTTATTACTTGCATGATCATTTTGTTTTCAAAAATAATTATTTTGTATATACAACATTTTATCGTAAGGTTAGCCATTATTTCGTTTGATTTCACTTGGATTTGTCGAATTTTCAATGTGATTTGTATTGGTATGATTTGGATCATTTTTCACATATTTCCACATGTTCAAGGTGTGACGAGTTTGTTCATATTAAAACTTGAATTGATGTTGTTACAACATGAATACTTGTTGATAGAACAAAGAATAACTTGGTTATAATACATTCATGTGATAAAACTTTGGTTTAAATGCTTATGACATTAATTCATGCTGTTATGTCTTGCATGATCATTTTGTTTTCGAGCATAATTATTCTGTATATACAACATGTATTCGTAAGGTTTGTATTTATTTCGTTTTATTACACTTGGATTTGTCGAATTTTCAATGTGATTTGAATGGGTATGATGTGGATCATTTTTACATAGTTCCACATGTTCAATGTGTGATGAGTTCGCTTTCAATTAAAACTTGAATTGATATTGTTCCATCATGAATACGTTTTGCTAGAACAAAGAATAACATGGTTATAAAATGATTCATGTGATTAAACTATGGTTTAAATACTTATGACATGAATTCATGTTGTTATGACTTGCATGATAATTTTGTTTTCGAACATAATTATTTTGTATATACAACATGTATTCGTAAGGTTAGTCTTCATTTCGTTTTATTAAAATTGGATTTCACGAATTTTCAATGTGATTTGTATGGGTATGATTTAGATAATGTTTTACATAGCTCTACATATTCAAGGTGTGAGAAGTTAGCTTTCGATTAATACTTGAATTGATTTTGTTACAACATGAATACGTGTTAATAGAAAAAAGAATAACTTGGTTATACCACGATTCATGAGATTAAACTAAGGATTAACTGCTTATGACAAGAATTCATGTTGTTATGACTTGAATGATCTTTTTGATTTTGAACATAATTATTTTGTATACTCAAAATGTATTGGTAAGGTAAGTCTTTATTTCGTTTCATTACAAGTGGATTTGTTGAGTTTACAATGTGATTTGTGTGGGTATGATTTGGATCATTGTTCACATAGCTCTACTTGTTCAAGATGTTATGAGTTTGTTTCGATTAAAACTTGAATTGATGTTGTTGCAACATCAATACTTGTTGATAAAACAAAGAATAACTTGGTTATAATTCATTCATGTGATAAAACTATGGTTTAAATGCTTATGACATTAATTCATGTTGTTATGTCTTGCATGAGCATTTTGCTTTTGAAACAAAATTATTTTGTATATACAACATGTATTCGTAAGGTTAGTATTTATTTCGTTTTATTACACTTGGATTTGTCGAATTTTCAATGTGATTTGAATGGGTATGATGTGGATCATTTTTCACATAGTTCCACATGTTCAAGGTGTGATGAGTTTGCTTTAAATTAAAACTTGAATTGATATTGTTACAACATGAATACGTGTTGATAGAACAAAGAATAACGTGGTTATACCATGATTCATGTGATTAAACTATTGTTTAAATATTTATGACATGAATTCATGTTGTTATGACTTGCATGATCATCTTGCTTCGAACATAATTATTTTGTATATACAACATGTATTCGTAAGGTTACTCTTCATTTCGTTTTATTCCACTTGGATTTGACGAATTTTCAATGTGATTTGTACGGGTATGATTTGGATCATTTTTCACATAGTTCCACATGTTCAAGGTTTGAGGAGTTTGATTTCGATTAAAATTTGAATTGATGTTGTTAGATCATGAATACGTGTGGATAGAACAAAGAATAACTTGGTTATTGTACATTCATGTGATAAAACTTTGCTTTAAATGCTTATGACATTAATTCATGTTGATATGACTTGCATGATCATTTTGTTTTCGAACATAATTATTTTGTATATACAACATGTATTCGTAAGGTTAGTATTTATTTCGTTTTATTACACTTGGAATTGTCGAATTTTCAATGTGATTTGAATGGGTATGATGTGGATCATTTGTCACATAGTTCTACATGTTCAAGGTGTGATGAGATTGATTTCAATTAAAACTTGAATTGATATTGTTACAAGATGAAAACGTGTTGACAGAACAAAGAATAACTTGGTTATACCATGATTCATGTGATTAGACTATGGTATAAATGCTTATGACATGAATTCATGTTTTTATGACTTGCATGATCATTTTGTTTTCGAACATAATTATTTTGTATATACAACATGTATTGGTATGGTTAGTCTTCATTTCGTTTTATTACACGTGGATTTAACGAATTTACAATATGATTTGTATGGGTGTGATTTGGATCATTCTTCACATAGTTCCACATGTTCAAGGTGTGATGAATTTGCTTTCGATTAAAACTTGAATTGATGTTGTTAGATCATGAATACGTGTTGATAGAACAAAGAATAACTTTGTTTTACAATGATTCATGTGATTAAACTAAGGTTTAAATGCTTATGACATGAATTCATGTTGTTATGACTTGCATGATCATTTTGTTTTCAAAAATTATTATTTTGTATATACAACATGTAATCGTAAGGTTATCCTTTATTTTGTTTGATTTCACTTGGATTTGTCGATTTTTCGATGTGATTTGTATGGGTATGATTTGGATCATTTTTCACATAGTTCCACATGTTCTAGGTGTGATGAGTTTGCTTTAGATTAAAACTTCTATTGATGTTGTTACAACATGAATACGTGTTGATAGAACAAAGAATAACTTGGTTATAATACATTCATGTGATAAAACTATGGTTTAAATGCTTATTACATAAATTCATGTTGTTATGACTTGCATTATCATTTTGTTTTCGAACTTAATTATTTTGTATATATTACATGTATTCGTAAGGTTAGTATTTATTTCCTTTTATTACACTTGGATTTGACGATTTTACAATGTGATTTGTATTGTATGATTTGGATCATTCTTCACATAGTTCCACATTTCATGGTGTGATGAGTTTGCTTTCGATTAAAACTTGAATTGATGTTCTTACGACACGAATATGTGTTGATAGAACACAGAATAACTTGGTTATACCATGATTCATGGGATTAAACTATGGTTTAAATGCTTATGACATGAATTCATGTTGTTATGACTTGCAAGATCATTTTTTTATCAAACATAATTATTTTGTATAGACAACATGTATTCGTATGGTTAGTCTTTGTTTCGTTTTATTACACTTGGATTTGACGAATTTACAATGTGTTTTTAAATTCTCATAAATCGGCGGCGGTGTTGTGCGACTTCGGCTTTCCCAATTGTCTCATAAATAGGCTCTAGGTGTCTGCGATGAGATCATAATAGATTTCGATTATATTATGTACAATTGTAATATGTAGAATGTCTCTCTATAAAAGGGAGAGGTCGAAATGTAGAAGAGGACAAGCTCTCTATAGAGTTCATGATCAGAATTTCTTAGTGAATTCTTTCTGGGTGTGATGCCCCGTGAGTTTTCCTCCCGGTTCTTGGGTTTCGCACGTATAATTTCTTTTTTTCCTTTCATTACGGCAACCGAATACCATCGGTATCCTCACTTGATACATAAAACATCATAGAGTAGATTTTTACTCCTAACATTTGGTGTCGTCCGTGGGGCCGATCTGGTAAACCTACTGAGAAGCTTTGCCTGCTAGTCCTTGTTCTTATGTAGAACCCAGAATCTGTGGAGGGAATGGATGCTCACCAGCAGGAATCACATAACATCATCACTGGAAGAGAAGTAATAACTATCGATCCTCAATCCTTGCGGAAAATGGTAGAGGAAATGATAGGAGATCTTCGACAATCGCTTATGGCGTCAGCACAAATCTAGAACACTCAAAGCTCGATTCCACCAGAAGCAGGTCAGCAAGACGACCATCGCGGAAATCTTTTCTCAGACGAGGAGGAAATTGTCGGTCGGCACCCCCTGAGCGAGGTTGCTTGACCTGCTATCGATCAAGACCAAGCTCGCTTTGACGAACTGGTGGCAGAGCTGGACGCAATCAAAAGGTGACGACCGGGGCTAGATACCGATCAAAAGGCGACGACCGGGTTTTTTCCATGAAGCAATGAATCAACCTATCAAGAGAGATGTTGGCAAGGACTTTTTACTAGATTTGGAGGATGCCTATCGTGACCCTTGCTCGGACAATGGGGTTTCCACTCTGCTTCAGATGCGTCTACATCCTATTTCAAAACGTGTAATGAAAGCTGTGCCAAAACGTTCGTTCAGAGCACCAGACAGGATACCTACGTTTGGCGGGTCGGGAGATCTTTTGGATCATTTATCCGACTTTGAATTAACGATGGGGACAGTTCGTGCCAGTGACACTATCCAATGTAAGTTGTTTGCTGCAACCTTACAGAAAGACGCTAAATCTTGATTCAAAAATCTTTGGTCAAGATCCATACGGTCTTTAAATGATTTTTCCATGTTATTCACACAACAATTTGCTCCTAATGTGGGTCTCCCAAGCAGCAAAGCTGAACTTTACGCGTTAAGATACGCTCTAGGAAAAATCACTTTGAGATAGTTCATTGAGAAGTTCAATCAAGTAGCAAGAGGAATCGAAATGGATTCTAAAGAAAAATTTGACATACTGCAACAGGTTCTTGGGCCATGTGGACCTTCTACCAATCTCATCAAGAATCCACCTACTTCCTTGGGACAACTTACTCAAAAGATCAACAAATACATCAAGGTAGAAGAAACTATGGCGGCTCTTCATGATAAGAAGGAGCATGTTTTTACAAAGCCTGTGGAGAAGAAAATCCATCGCTCGGATAAGAGATGGAGGGAAGTGAATTCGTGCCAAACCCGGGGCACGGATACTGTGAATCAAAGGGTATACTGTGAGTTACATAAATCTTCTCATCACTCAACAATTGAATGTAATGTTTTGGGAAACCACATCAAAGAATTGGTAAAAGAGGGGGTGCTGGAGTACAATAAGGGTAAAACCCATGAGAAGAATCCGGTCGGAATAGTGGCTACAGAGATGACGATCGTCACTATGCACCACGCTAGAGGAAAGACGTATATAATGACCGACCGCGGAAAAACCATCAAGGGAGGAATGGAAGACTTGGCGATCGCGGTGGGGGACAATGGAGGGATCGACGGAATGGTCGATACGGAGACGATCGACGGGACAACCAACGTTCCCCCGCCCTAGAAGTTCTCTCCCCACCTGCAGCAAACCCGCCATCTGAAAGGGTTAATACATGAGATGTCAATTCAGTGCACAACGAAATGATGTACCCAGAGATTTTTGTAATCTCTGGTGGGGATCGCTAGGATGTCACCAAGAAGGAGAGAAAGCGCTATGCTAGGGAAATATTGAATTCGTCGGAAGTCATGTGATCAAGGTGGGTCGGAAACTGCCAAAGATAGACATAACGTTCGACGATGATGACAAGGAAAGTATTTATGAAGCTCAGATTGATCCTATTGTCGTAAGTGCTGTCATTGCCAATCGCAGTGTAACGACGCTAATTCGGGCCTAGCTATTTTGGTAAAACGTGCTAAATAAAACGAAACGTTCGAATGTAAACTTAAAACATAGTTCAAAAACATTAAATTTTAACAACATAATTTAGAGTGTTCTCAAAGGACCGGACTCTATCACCGGACAACCGCGACCTCCTTCCCATGCCCTTCTCATACCTCGTCCGCGTCACCTACAAAATCTGTAAAGCGGTCACAATTTATTAAAGGAAACTTCACACACGCTACACATTATCTTTTCATTTCTTAATTAAACCATACACACACACGTGAATCATTCATTTTATCCGTTTTCTTATTTCTTTCTTCTTTTACCCTTATCATTCCCCTCATACTTTAACTTTACTGTTTCCGAGAGTAACATGCTCGGTACATGTCCCGCCCAAGCCAACCGTTAGCTGTTGGATGACTCGACGGGCCATATGCTTCCCTTCCCTGGGTGGGTACTTAGGCGCTACCCCTTTTTCCACCCGGATCCGTTCTGCCATTTTCGTACGTATCTTTCCATCTTTGGAACTTATCGTTCTTTTCATCAAGCATGCCCTTCCTTTGGCGAATCGTGTACTAGGCACGATGTCGGGTTCGGTCGGACGGTCCATCCTTCCTCATCCCGAGTCTTATTAACATTTATACCGTTCATTTGTGTCTTTTTCTTTCTTCTTTAATGACCCAATCCCGTTCCCTAAGTTTGAACCTTCCCTTACTATATTGTGTTCACTCCGCTTACCGTTTTCTTTCGTCCGTTATAGTCCCTTCGTGCTTCCCTGCATTTCGTAATTGGTCTTAGTATTCAATTCCCGACGTTATTATCTTATTGTTAACTATGTGATTACTGTAGACCTTACGTATCCCTTCTCCCTTACGATCCGGCGTTGGAACGCGACGAAAACACCCTAATTGTATGTTTCCGCGATAAAGCTATTATGTTCCTGAAATCCGCGACAAAACGACACACGGTTTAGTTTTTCGCGATAATTTATCAAGTTCTGCATTTCCGCGACAATTTCTCTCTTCGAATAATCCGCGATAATTTTCAACGTTGGCAGTTTTCGGGATAATTTTCCACGTTAATCATTTTTCCGCGACAAAGTTGCTTACCAAAATTTCCGCGACAAAGTTGCTTACAAACATTTCCGCGACAATTTGTACTGCTTTCGAAATTTCCGCGATAATTTAGTGCTTTGGCGTTTTTCCGTACGTTTTTGTGGTTTAGTGATAAATGACTTGGTTTTTGGGCCTTCTAACCCCTATTTATAGACATTTTAACTTCCCTAATTCACATTTTGACCCCTCTCACTTTTCATTTTTACCCCTCCTTTATCTTTTGCTTTACTTTTCAANCCACATAATGCTGATAAGACCAAGCGAAAACATCTACATTACTTTGCAAAAAAGAAATTACATCCTTCTCAACCTCTGGTGACAACTCGGAACCGATCGTCACTGTCTTTTCAAGATTACCGGGAATAAAGGCACTGTCTTGATTCCCAAAGGCTCCATCTTCATATCGTTCTCTTTAAATTTCCTAAGAGACGGTCCGTCATTTGTATCAATAACTTCATCGGACGAGAATTCCACCATACAAACAGGTAACTTCGCTTTTGATCCGTCCATACCACTTTTACACATCACATTATAACAGGAGCGCGCCAGCTCCTGATCTCTCTTCATCTTCCGAACCCCTAACGGTGTTGGGAACTTCATTATCAATTGTGGTTGAGATACCACAGCCCCAAACAGGTTCAAACAACTTCATGGGAGCTTCATGTTGTTATAACTTCGTCAAATAGGGTTTAGGGTTTAGGGTTCTTTCGTTCCCGTATCCCTCGTTATTCTCCTCTAGACTTTATCACTATATTCCCTACTATCATTCCGACATACCTTTTTCCTGACTATTACACGCATGTACACCGAATTTTGGTCGACCAGAGGAGCTCTTGTAATATAATCTCAAAAAGAGTGATCAACTCCATGGGTATTAGCATGGCCGACCTACACATCATAAAAATGACACTATGGTCCTTTTACCAACACCCCCCTCGGAAAAATCATTCTGCCAACCACGATCGGATCGGGATAAAAATCAAGACTGAAATGTTGGAATATGTGGCCATGGACATGGATATGGCATACAACGTAATCTTGGGACGACTGGGGCTTAATGCATTTTAAGCCGTGCCTTCCACAGTCCATTTGAAACACAAATTTCCAACCACGGCCGGGATGTAGAGTTGTGGATCATATTTAAGCCGGGGCTTAATCATGTGATTAATGCAACCATAAATGTCAATCAAGCAACCGCACGCTCCTGCTATGTTTCGGCTTGCCGATCTAGAGTCCATGTTGTTGAAGACTTACGGGAGCCGAGAAGGGCCATGGAACTAGGGGAGTACAAAGTTGTGGAACTTATCCCTGGAGATTGCTAAAAGACTACTCGAATTTGTTTGGATCTTATTCCATCTTTTGAGATTGAGCTAATTAAAAAATTACAGGATAATTCTGAGATTTTCACCTGGAGACCAAAGGATTTGTGTGGCATAGATAGAACAGTGATGGAAAACCGTATCAATACCCATCCCAGTGCACGACCGGTGAGATAGAAATTGCGTTGTTTTTCGCCTCATGTTGTGGAGATTATCGGATAGGTAACCTAAAAGTTAGTAGCTGTTGGATACGTGAAACATATAAAATATTCAGAGTGGGTGGCCAACCCCATTGTGGTGCCAAAAGCAGGAGGAAAATGGCGAATGTGCTTCGATTACAAGGGGCTGAACAAATTTTGTGAATCTAATCCTTACCCCTTTCCACACATTGACAAGCTAGTTGATGCTGTCGCGGGGAGTACTATGATGAGCACCATTGATGCGTACTCCGGGTATCACAAGATTTTTCTTGCTAAGGAGGATCAGAAAAAATCTTCGTTTGTGACGCTAAGTGGTGTCTTTTGCTACACTGCGATGCCGTTCGGATTAAAAAACGATGGGGCTACATACCAGCGTTTAGTGAATTTAATTTTCAAAGATTTGATAGGAAAGGAAATGGAGGTGTACGTGGATGACATGATTGTTAAGTCGATGAATGATGAAGACCACATTTCCTATGTGACTAAGTGTTTTGAAGTATGTCGAACATACCGTTTGAAGCTCAATCCTGCTAAATATTGCTTCGGCATTCGAAGCTGAAATTTTTTAGGGCATTATGTCTCTGAATGAGGAATCGAGGCAAACCAGGAAAAAACGAAAGCCATTATTGATATGCTCCCACCCAGAACGAAAAGGAGTTTCAAAGCCTGACAGGTCGATTAGTTGCCCTAAACCGATTTATTTCCAAATCTGCCGATCGGGCCTTGCCTTTCTTCAAAGTCCTCCGACAGGGCAACAAGCTTGAATGTGATGAAGAATGATATCGGGCGTTCGATGACTTAAAGAGATATCTATCGAATTCACCCCTTCTTGTCAGCCCGACGAGCGACGAGCCCCTGGCCTTTATATGACAATATCAACCGTTGCAGTGAGCGCCGCTTTAGTAACGATCGGTGAGGGAATACATCGACCAGTTAATTATGTTAGCCACACATTGCTTCCAGCGGAGACAAGGTATACGAATATTGAAAAATTTGTTTTGGCATTAAAGAAAGCTTCAGTCAAGATGAAGCATTATTTCGAGGGCCGCCGCATTCAAGTTTTTACAGACCAACCTCTAGAAGCTGTTTTGTAACGGCCGTAAACCAGGCCTTAACAAGGTCTATGGGCAAGCGAAATGAAAATAAGCATTTAAATCAAAACACCACTTGACATCGGGGAATATCATCGTTTTTCAAAATACAACTAGCTAATTACAAACCAAACGAAATCAAAAGGGTGACTCGTACAGTGGACGATCCACGACCTTAGTTCCAATGCCACCTAAGCCTCCGGTCCTCCCCCTAAAAAATCTGTAAAACGGTCATAGTCTATTAAAGAAAACTTCTGTATAATAAATTAATTAGCAAGATTTTATCCCTTTCACATTCCTTCTTTTATCTTACTTATTCTCTTATCCTTTCTTCTCATTTTATACTCCCTCTCCCTAGTCTTTCTGGTTTTCTACTGTGGTCGGTTTTTACATGCCCGACAACATGTCTCACCCAAACCAACCGTTAGCTGTTAGTTGGCTCGACGAGAATATATGCTTTCCTTCCTCGGACAGGGCCAGGGCGCTACCCCGTTCCTATCCGGTTCCNAAATCAAAACATCACTTGACACCGGGGAATATCATCGTTTTTCAAAATACAACTAGCTAATTACAAACCAAACGAAATCAAAAGGGTGACTCGTACAGTGGACGATCGACGACCTTAGTTCCAATGCCACCTAAGCCTCCGCTCCTCCCCCTACAAAATCTGTAAAACGGTCCATCTCTTAGAAGCATGATCGGCACTCAGCGAAGTACATGAGGGAATTTTCGGAAATCATTCAGGAGCAAGATCTTTGGTTCAAAAGGTCAGACGATTTCTTTGGCCCACCATGGTAGCTGATGCAAAGGACTTCTATAAAAGGTGCCAACCATGTCAATACCATGCTAATTATCATAAACAACCGGGCTCGGAGTTGAATGCCACTCCACTCACTTGTCCTTTCGACAGATGGGGAATCGATACTTTGGGACCATTTCCTCAATCAATAAATCAAAGAAACTTCTGTATAGTTTATGTGGAATATTTTTCCAAATGGGTTGAAGCTGAACCGGTTTCATCCATTACAGAGGATGTTGTTAAAAAGTTCATATGGAAAAATATTATCTCACGTTTTGGAGCACCGCGGGTGTTGGTGTCAGATAACGGCAGACAGTTTATGGGAAAGAAGGTTCAGGATATGTGTCACGCCCCGAAACCGGGCCTAGCCATTTTCGGTGAGTGACATGCGGTGCTTCACTCTTTCTTTGGAACACAAGACACTTTTTCATACCATAATGTAATTACAACTTACAACATCGGAATAAAACTCATAAATAAACTTATACAACTTTGTCTAATTCATTTAGAACCTTCCTCTCGCTAACATCTTAACAANTCTTCTCATTTTATACTCCCTCTCCCTAGTCTTTCTGGTTTTCTACTGTGGTCGGTTTTTACATGCCCGACAACATGTCTCACCCAAACCAACCGTTAGCTGTTAGTTGGCTCGACGAGAATATATGCTTTCCTTCCTCGGACAGGGCCAGGGCGCTACCCCGTTCCTATCCGGTTCCGTTCGGCTCTGTAATGCGCACAATTCTGTTCCGGAGAACTCATGTATCCCTTCCTCGGACATGCCTACCTGTGGCTGACCGTGCTCATGAACACGATGCAGGGTTTGGTGTTCTCACCTCGCTCCGAGATTTCTGTTTTTTATTCACACCCCTTTCGATTCGATTTAGTGTTCATTTAAACTCCTAACTGTGAACCTTCTTTTAATTTATGTTTACTCCGCTTATATGGTCGTCCTATCGCCTGTTGCTCCCTTGTCCTCTACTCCCTGCATATATGTATTTAACGTGTTATATCGTTGTGTGACCCCATGACTCACTTTCGTTAGTTAATCGAAACATGCGGCAATTGGCGACCTTACCTTCGGATTTGCGTTGAACTACACTATGGTCCCCAATTTACGGCCAAATCGGGTGTTGCTCTTCGTATTCACGGTAAATTACGTTTCGGTCCTTAATCTCCGTGATAATTTGCATAAACATTCATTTTCGCGAGAATTGCACCACAGCCCTGAATTCCGCGACAATTTACACGCAAATCCCTGAAATTCGCGATAATTCTGCACGCAGTCCGTTTCCGCGATAATTTACACGCAAGTCCCTGTAATCGCGATAATTCTGCACGCAGTCCGTTTCCGTGACAATATTGCACACAGCTTCCGAAATCCGCGATAATTGTGCACTCAGCCCGTTTTCGCGACAATTTACTCTTCGGCCCTCATTTCCGCGATAATATTGCAGCGGTCCTCCGAATCCGCGATAATTCTTCCCTTCATCCCGATTTTCGCGATAATTCTCTCTTGCCCCTGATTTTCGCGACATTTTTAAGCAGTTTTCAATTTTCGCGATAATCTCTATTTCTCTCGATTTTTCTCACGTTTTTGTGTCAAATGATCCTTATTTTCTCATCTCACTCCTATTTATAGGTTTCTCAACTTGTCCAAATGACCCTTTAACCCCTCCTTCCAAAATTCTCTCTTCTTATGTTAATTTACAAAACTACCCCTCATTACATGTTTTTAACAAGAATTAATGTGAGTCTAACTTGTCCGAATTCTCTCTTTGTGCCGCTTTCCTGGGTCGTTACATGTTTTGTCCAAGTTGGATACGACAACAAGATTGTCGAAATGGGTCATACAACTCAGTGAGATGAACCTGCAATTTGTGCCCCGAAGAGCCATAAAAGCTCAAGTTTTGGCAGATTTTGTGGTAGAAATGACGCGGTCCGCAGTGGTAACCGAGCAAGAGGATGACGTATGAGACATGTTTGTTGATGGGTCCACCCAAGGAGGGGCTGGAGCTGGGATTCATTTTGTTACTTCTCGAGGAGAGCACGTAAACGCGGCAATGAAGTTCTCTTTTCATTGTTCTAATAATGCGGCAGAATACGAGGCATTGATTGCAGGAATTAGGCTTGCTTTGGATATTGGAGTAATGCATATCCGTGGGTTTACGGATTCTAAATAGGTCATGGAACAGTTTGCAGGGACCTTTGAGACACATGAGCTCGTTATGCAACGATATAAAGAAGAGTTGGTCAGGATAGTGAAATCTTTAAAATCATTTGTGTTATTGCATGTGCCTAGGGAGGAAAATCGTGAGGCTGATGCGTTGGCACGCCTAGCAGCAAGTTCACCTGGTTTACAAGATGGGACGATACATGTGTTTATGAATTCTAAGCCGGCGATCGACTTGCCAGTTATGGTACCGTGGACTGATCCTGAAAGTGTCGATGGGCAATTAGTCGGGAACATTGATGCTGAGCCGATGCCGGCTTGGATGCATTCGCTGGTGGATTATCTGACGATCGGTGTTCTTCCGGAGGATAGGAACGAGCGACGACGATTGGAATCAAAGGCTTGGAGGTTTGTCATTAAAGACGAGATATTGTACAAAAAATCTTTTGAATGATCGTTATTGAGGTGCCTTCATCTCTTAGAAGCATGATCGGCACTCAACGAAGTACATGAGGGAATTTTCGGAAATCATACAGGAGCAAGATCTTTGGTTCAAAAGGTCAGACGATTTCTTTTGGCCCACGATGGTAGCTGATGCAAAGGACTTCTTTAAAAGGTGCCAACCATGTCAATACCATGCTAATTATCATAAACAGCCGGGCTTGGAGTTGAATGCCACTCCACTCACTTGTCCTTTCGACAGATGGGGAATCGATATTTTGGGACCATTTCCTCAATCAATAAATCAAAGAAACTTCTGTATAGTTGATGTGGAATATTATTCCAAATGGGTTGAAGCTGAACCGGTTTCATCCATTACAGAGGATGTTGTTAAAAAGTTCATATGGAAAAATATTATCTCACGTTTTGGAGCACCGCGGGTGTTGGTGTCAGATAACGGCACACAGTTTACGGGAAAGAAGGTTCAGGATATGTGCATTGAACTTGGAATCAAACAAATGTTTTCCTCTATTTCGCATCCTAAGACCAACGGCCTGACAGAGGTATCGAACCGTGCGATCGTTAAAGGCATAAAGAGGAAGCTGGAGGACATCGAAGGCATTTGGCCTGATCGACTGCAAGAGGTTTTGTGGGCATATCGAACAACTCCAACCCATACCACTGNCCTGCCGCTACCAGCCATGGAAACTCATTCCCCCTTCCCTTTCTCTCTCGTATGAATTCCTAGATTCAATTAATAGCCCATATTTCAAACCCTAAGATTATCACAATCTTTTCCACCTCATCAATATAAATATATATTATATGTTTCATATAAATGATTGTTTAATTTAATAATAACATATATATCTATAGTCATTTTTCATTAGCACATTGTATCTTAAATATTACACTAACTTGTTTTATTTGTTACAATTGCGTTGTCACGTACTACCCACTTTAAATCTAGTATCGTCATCGAAACACAAACTTACATCCTTATCGAGTATTAAATTCTCATTTAATCGATCAAGAATTATCCGGTTATGATATCCTATCCACCTTAAAATTAGTTTCGTCCTCGAAACTCGCCGTGATTCTAATATTTATCAAACTCTTATTTTAGTAGTTTCTTTAAATATTCGGGACATTACAATATGTGCATTGAACTTGGAATCAAACAAATGTTTTCCTCTATTTCGCATCCTAAGACCAAAGGCCTGACAGAGGTATCGAACCGTGCGATCGTTAAAGGCATAAAGAGGAAGCTGGAGGACATCGTAGGCATTTGGCCTGATCGACTGCAAGAGGTTTTGTGGGCATATCGAACAACTCCAACCCATACCACTGGTGAGACTCCTTTTTCATTAGTTTACGGATCGGAAGACTTAGTACTGGTAGAAAATATTTTGAAAACACAAAGGGTGGTCATGTACTCCGAAGAAGGAAACGATGACTTGAAGAGGATGGATTTAGATCTAATCGACTGTTAACGTATCGCCGCACCATGGAAAAATGTTATAATAAGAAGGCTAATCCCCGATCGTTTCTAAAAGGGGACTTGGTTCTGCGCAGTGTGGAAGCACAGAAAAATCTTGGTAAACTCGATCTTTGATGGGAAGGTCCTTACAGGGTTACGGACGTGTTGTTCGGAGGGGCTTATAGATTGAAACATTGGAGGGCGACGAATTCCCAAGATCCTGGAATATTGATAATCTCCGAATTTATCATCCATAGTTGGGGTAACATTTTCTACTACTTCTAGTACTTGTGATAAAACTCTACAACTTTCCAAGTTATTTAAATCAAAACGCTATTAGCATGAATTTATTGCCCATACCATCCAAACATTTCGAGTGACAACACATGTATTATTATGCTCTTAAAGTCGAACGTCATATTCTGGTGACCCTTTCGACTATCCTATAATGTCGAAGCTATCGATAACCGATAGCGACTTTGAGGAATCCTTATCGGCATCCCATGCTTTCGTTAACTCATATCGATCAAGCATCTACCGAAAATTCTGTCGAACGTCCCCTCTCAGGAGATCTCTTCCGCTATAATTACGTCGATCGTTCCTTTTCAAGAATACTTTTCAGCTATAATTACGTCGAACGTTCCTTTTCAGGAATACTCTTTGGCTAATAATTATGTCGAACGTCCCTTCTCAGGAGACCTCTTCTTTAACGACCCAGGAAAGCGCCACAAAGAGAGAACTCGGACAGGTTAGAATCGTATCGATTCGTTCCTTCTCAAGATACATCATCGGCTATAATTGCATGGAACGATCCTTCCCAGGAATCCTCATCGGTTTCGATTACGACGAACGTTCCTTATCAGGAATACTCTCTGGCTGGAAGAACGTTTCCTTCTCAGGAACTTTTTTAGGCTATAATTACGTCGACCACCGCACTAAGGAAACAACCTACACTTTAATTTTGTCGAACGATCCTTCTCAGGAATCCTCTTTGAAAATTTGGCAAGTCTTCTATATTAAAGAGACTAATTATTCTTTCGCTCTTGAACAGGAGACCTATTTGACAAAACTTCATATTTTATCTTAAAATATGACATCTCTTATACGGATGCCGACAAAAGTTTCGAATAGATCCATCCGATTGATCAATATGGTAATGTTCTTCACGAGTGGGAATTAGAGATGGCACACAGGTGCTATGGAATAGACATATGTGCCAGGGGCTACTTCGGTAAATTGCCCACTACGTTATTGTTTGCATCTCATGGTTTAAATGTGATGGCAAATCGGATGATCGATCGACAATACAAACAACANTCGGTCATGTTAAAAACCGACCACAGTAGAGAACCAGAAAGACTAGGGAGAGGAAGTATAAAAGAGAGGAAAGGATAAAATGAATAAGTAAAATAAAAGAAGGAAAGTGAAAAAGATAAAATCTGCTAATTAATTTATTATACTGAAGCTTTCTTTAATAGACTATGACCGTTTTACAGACTTTGTAGGGGGAGGACCGGAGGCTTAGGTGACATTGGAGTAAGGTCGTCGATCGTCCACTGTACGAGTCACCCTTTCTATTTCGTTGATTTGTAATTAGCTAGATGTATTTTGAAAAGAAACGATGATATTCCCCGGCTTTAAGTGATGTTTTAATTTAAATGCTTATTTTCATTTCGCTTGCGCATAGACCTTATTAAGGCCGGATTTACGGTCGTTACATCTTCGCCTACAATAGTGCCAAACGTTCCTTCTCATAAGACCTTTCGCCTATAATTGTGTCGATCGTTCCTTCTCAGGATACATCATCGGCTATAATCGCATGGAACGATCCTTCCCAGGAATCCTCATCGGTTTCGATTACGACGAACGTTCCTTATCAGGAATACTCTCTGGCTGGAAGAACGTTTCCTTCTCAGGAACTTTTTTAGGCTATAATTACGTCGACCACCGCACTAAGGAAACTGCCTACGCTTTAATTTTGTCGAACGATCCTTCTCAAGAATCCTCTTTGAAAATTTGGCAAGTCTTCTATATTAAAGAAACTACTTATTCCATCGCTCTTGAACAGGAGACCTATTTGACAAAACTTCATATTTTATCTTAAAATATGACATCTCTTATACGGATGCTGGCAAAAGTTTCGAATAGATCCATCCGATTGATCAATATGGTAATGTTCTTCACGAGTGGGAATTAGAGATGGCACACAGGTGCTATGGAATAGACATATGTGCCAGGGGCTACTTCGGTAAATTGCCCACTACGTTATTGTTTGCATCTCATGGTTTAAATGTGATGGCAAATCGGATGATCGATCGACAATACAAACAACAGGATTCTAGAATTCTAGACGAAATGGTTGTCGATCGGTATTGAAGCAGTAAGATAACGATTACAATTAAAATTATTATTATTGAAGAAATTACAATACAACATTCAGGAAGATGAGGAGCTGAATGTTAAGGCCCCTAGGCTTTCAAGAATGAGATTATCCAACCGATCGGCGTGTGGATGAAATTCTGGATCAAGATCGTCCGGTTCAATAGGCCAGCGAGGATTAAAGTTCCCATCAAAAGTGAGTGGATCGACACGCTCCCATTCCTTAGAGTTAGGATTAAGTTCAAAAATGTTGACGATCTGAATTGGGTTACCCTTTCACCAAGGGATTCCATCGGAATAGCGACGATCTATAAAGGGTTGGGTGGTGACCTTTAAACATCCTCGGCCGATCGTGATACTTCTTTCGATTCAGAAGCATTTTTTCCCGCAGTTATGTGGAGGGGTGATGAAGGGAGAGATGGTGATGATGATTTCCTTTTAGATGCTGAAACCTACAAATATATGGAAAATATGAAACAAAATTGAGATGATGAATGAGCAAAAGTGCGATTACCTTCGCCTTTTTAGCCTTCCTCTGCAATCCTTTGGCGATCATCTCTTGTTTCCTCTTCAGTTTCCCTCCAGAAGAAAGTTTAGAGGAGGAAGCTGAAATACGGAATAAAAACTTAGTTATGACTGGAAGGAAGAAAAAACTATAAAAATAAGCTTACGTTCTTCAGGAAGACATGATAGTTGAGCCCAGGGCCGACCGATGCGTTCGCTCATCGAGTGACCTGTTATGCGGGAAAGATTATCCTCTGCACATAACACTTTCCAGTTAAGACGATCGTCTTTATCTGGAAAGTTCTCCATCAGAGCGGGCAAATTCTTCAGCCGATTCGCAGTTAGAATCGTTTCTTCACCGTCGACCATGAATTTGCCTATGTCGGATGATACTTGGAGAGGGAATTCAAGGTTATCATCTTGAATCCCGACCCAGACCAATGAATTGTACAAGTCAAGTTGCGAATCTGGTCGCTCGACAAGATCGTTATTTTTACCTCTGCTGGAGAAGTACCACAACTTACGTTGGGCTAAACCGTGAGTTCCCGATCGCCACATCACCATGTAGATCATCAGGAAGTTGGTGACTGTCGGGGCCATGTTAGTAGCGTCGCAGTAGTGGATGAATGCGACGATCACCAAGTAGCTTATTGGCATCAGTGCAAAAATGGGTATCGCCACGGCCCACAACAGTTCAGCGACGAAAGGATGGAGGGGGAACCTCAATCCATTCTTCAAGGCAGAGATCATCACTCGTATGGGATTATCTAGGGACGATTGTCCGACCGCGGTCCAAGGCTCAGAACCAGGCTCGCCGATTTCCAGTTGATATTCTTCAGGAAAGCCGAATTTCTCACGTATTGTGTCAAGATTTAGAGATGGAGCCATCTGCGAGTAAATATAGGAGTTGTAAATACCCACAAAACAAGAACCTACTGGAAACTCAAGAGAATCGAAGAAACCTGCTGGGATAGTAGGAAAAATCACATTTTGCTTGCGAGAAGGAAGTAAAACCGAATTAAACTGTCGTACAAGCAGGGAAAATAAAATAAACCTATGCAATTCTAGAGTTTGACATAGAAGAGTAATCGCCGGAGATGATGGGTTGAAATCGCCTAGAAGTAGAGGGCAGAAGTGTATTCGGAAGCGCGATTGGAATGGCGACAGTGACGAGGGTTTTGGTTATGAGCAACGCTCAGTATTGTGCCACGTGGACAACCAGGATTGCGAATTTCTGGCTTCCGCACGGTTGCCAAGATGAACAGATCTGACACGATGAGTATGGAAATAGAGTGTGAGAGCATTGGCGTCGATCGGTATATTTATTGTCGATTTGTGGCTACATATAAGTCACGACAATGTCAACTCCCTCCGAAGTTCGACTATGACGATCGGTTGAAGTTGAGGGCCTAATGTCAATACATGACTTATGACGATACGGTCAGGGCCATGTAATATGTCCGATCGACCATCCTTTTACCGATCTGGTGAAAGGATTGAAAATCAGTTGATTGGTATCATATGGAGCGATGCAGGATCGGCGATTAATTGCTATGATCGGAAGGATGGATTTGCGATCGCCGTCTTATGGGAAAATGTCAACGAAGGTTGCGCCATTAATCCAGGCGGCGATGTGCGACTTTAACGTGCCCAAAAGTCTCATAAATCGGCTCGATCTGGCTGCGATGAGATCAAAATAGATTACGATTAGATTATTTACAATTATAATATGTAGAATGTCTCTCTATAAAAGGGAGATGTCGAAATGTAGAAGAGGACAAGCTCTCTGGAGAGTTCCTGATCAGAAGTTCTTAGTGAATTCTTACTGAGTTTGGTGCCCCATGGGTTTTCCTCCCGGTTCTCGGGTTTCCCACGTATAATTTCTTTTTTTCCTTTCATTACGGCAACCGAATACCCACGGTATCCTCACTTGATACATAAAACATCATAGAGTAGATTTTTACTCCTAACAGGTTTAAATGCTTATGACATGAATTCATACTATTATGACTTGCATGATCATTTTTTTTTCGATCATAATTATTTTGTATATACAACATGTATTCGTAAGATTAGTCTTTATTTCGTTTCATTACACTTAGATTTGACGAATTTACAATGTGATTTGTATGGGTATGATTTTGATCATTTTTCATATAGTTCCACATGTTTGACGTGTGATGAGTTTGCTTTCGATTAAAACTTGAATTGATGTTGTTACAACATGAATACGTGTCGATAGAACAAAGAATCACTTGGTTATTCAATGATTCATGTGATTAAACTATGGTTTAAATTCTTATGAAATGAATTCATATTGTTATGACTTGGATGTTCATTTTGTTATCGAACATAATTATTTTGTATATACAACACGTATTCGTAAGGTTAGTCTTCATTTCGTTTCATTACACATGTATTTGACGAATTTACAATGTGATTTGTTTTGTAAGATTTGGATCATTCTTCACATAGTTCCATATGTTCAAGGTGTGATGAGTTTGCATTCGATTAAAACTTGAATTGATATTGTTACAACATGAAGACGTATTGATAGAACAAAGAATAACTTGGTTATACAATGATACATGGGATTAAACTATGGTTTAAATGCTTATGACAAGAATTCATGCTGTTATGACTTGTATGATCATTTTGATTTAGAACATAATTATTTTGTATATACAACATTTATTCGTAAGGTTAGTCTTTATTTCGTTTTATTACACTTGGATTTGTCGAATTTTCAATGTGCTTTGTATGGGTATGATGTGAATCATTTTTCACATAGTTCCACATGTTCAAGGTGTGATGAGTTTGCTTTCGATTGAAACTTGAATTGATGTTGTTACAACATGAATACGTGTTGATAGAACAAAGAATAACTTGGTTATACAATGATTCATGTGATTAAACTAAGGTTTAAATGCTTATGACATGAATTCATATTGTTATTACTTGTATGATCATTTTGCTTTCGAACAGGTTTAAATAATACATGTATTCGTAAGGTTAGTATTTATTTCGTTTTATAACACATGGATTTGACGAATTTACAATGTGATTTGTATGGTATGTGATATTACCCGGGGATGTTTTCGGTATCACGATGCCCAGGGAGCTCGTCCGACGTGGCTAGATGGTTTTTTCGAAATTCTTGGTATTCTCAGTATTCTCGTGTATTTACGTCATTCTATAGTTTTGGGGGTATTCTCGTAATTTGGACTTCCCGGGCCTACATATTTGCATTTGACTAACGTTTCTAGCAGTCTCGGGCAAATTCAGCCCCAGACGGGGCCAAGGGTATTTTCGTAATTTGGCACCCGAGAAGCATGCCGGTAAGTTGTGGCGATATTTTTGGCTGTATATTCGTCTTCTGGAAGCAGTGAATTATTTTACGAGGCCCTTCCGTATTTTCTCATCGATATTTCCTGCTAATTCTCGATCGAGATACATTTCCGAAGTTCTATTGCGGAATGGCATTTATTCTAATTTAATTGAATATTATTTAGGTACTTTTGGCTTAATCCAGTGAAATTGCGCTCCTGGCCTGAAGCTTATTAATTAGGCTGGATTTATCTATAAATAGGAGCCCCAAGGCGTTCAAAAGGGATTCTGACCCTTTCTGTACCTCCGAAGGCAAGACTTTGGCTCGAATTCGTTAAGGTACTCGCGAGATCTCATTTTTCAGCCCCCACCCGCGAGTTTTCGCTCCAAAACTCGCGGCCAGCTTCACGTGAGATACTATTCGCGAGTTCTTGTTCGGGAGTTACTATTCGCGAGTTCTTGTTTGAGAGTTACTATTCGCGAGTTCTTGTTCGGGAGTTACTATTAGCGAGTTCTTGTTCGGGAGTTACTATTCGCAAGTTGTTGTTCGGGAGTTACTATTCGCGAGTTCTTGTTCCGAAGTTACTATTCGCGAGTTCTTGTTCAGAAGTTACTATTCGCGAGTTCTTGTGCTGTCGCGAGTTCTTGCTGAAACATAACTATTCACGAGTTTTCGTACGAAAACTCGCGGCCAGCCCCCTCATTCGCGAGTTTTCGCCAGTTTCATCTTGACGGAGTGTTTTCGATCGTTTTTCGAGCCATTTTCATCGGGAGTATTATTGTCATATCATTGTACTTGTATCCTTTGATTATTATAGTGGAAACCAAGGTAGAGCTTCGCTCTCCCGAGGACGTAAGCTCACACATTGTGGGCCCAACCTCGTATATCGCTCGTGTCCTCACAACAATAAAATTTCGAGTAACTAAAAATTGACTGATATAAAAATAAATACCCAAAATATTTTTAGACGAGATCAATTTGGCGCCGTCCGTGGGGACCCGAGATTTTATCCCATTGAGAGCTTTAGTGCTAAGTTTGGATTTCTGTTATCATGGCTACTCGGATTTCTGATGAAGATGTTTTCGATGAAGAGATTGAGGTAGATCCTAATCCTCGGGCGAACGATGGATTTGCTGTGTTACCGGGGGCTCAATCGTGAGTCTTGGAGGAGCCCCCTGCCCAAAATGTCACTGTTCGACCCTCCCGGAGCGGGTTTTCATCCGTAAGGGCACCTAGTTTTTATCCTCCTCAACGTCAGTATTTATCTAAATGCTATGAATTTGCGAGAGTTGGCCGAGTTGCAGTCCGTAATATTGCCCGCCTTTCGCCACCTGCGCGCTCTAGATCTGCGGATCAAACGGAGACCGATGAAGATTTGGAAGAGCGAACAAGTACTTTTATCGCTCAATTAGAGCAAGTTGAGGCCCAAAGGAGAACCCGGAGGAACAATGTTACCCCGGAACCCGTCAATGATGTGGTGGCGGAGGAAGATATTGATCGTGTTCCGGAGCCGCGAGCGAATACTGCAGCAGCAACCGGAGAGCAGAATGATACTCTGCAAAAGATTGGAGAGTTGATCGAGCTAAAGTTTAAGGAGATGAGTGGAAAGATGGAACAAAACGAGACTAGGATGAACCAATTGGAGGCCAGCCTGACTCTTGGCCAGGAAATGAGACGAGTGTACAGGGAGCATACCCGGGATACTTATCAGACCTCAGCTTATGAGGGAGATTATTTTGAGAATGAGAGGGCTAATGAGCCCACTGGCATTCGAGGAAAACTTCTGCCGTCAATGGAAGTTTTCCAAAGTCCTTGGAACACGTCTAACGCTCTATCACCATTTTCCATGGCCATTATCGGAGCCACTCGCTCTGAGTTTATTGAAATGCCTAAGGATCTTCCACAGTATCGCAGGTCGACTGACCCACATGCTCATACATCCAATTTGGAGATTCAGCTGAGTTTGATGAATTTCAGTGATGCGGCCATGTGCTTCGTTTTTGCCGCTTCTCTTAAGGAATCAACCCTCCGATGGTTTAATCGGTTACCGAGGCGCTCGATTGTTTCATATCAGGACTTTATGGATCTATTCTATTCAGCTTTTGCTCCTTTCAATGCGCCAATAAAGTCTATTACTTCTTTGACTGCGTTGCGGTATGATTCTTCGGAAAGGTTGTTGGGTTTTATTACCCGTTTTGAGGCCGAATGTAGGAAGATAGCTCGGATTACTGTGAGTGAGAAGGTTGGGGTGCTTCAGCTTATTCTAGCTGGACATCCGTTATGTAACTCCTTGAACAGGGATCCCCTTGAAAGTATGGAGGATTTGGCGTTGAGATGTACACAATACATCAGAGAAGATGAAGGCTTGCGGGATCACGGAGTGATCGAAGATTCGGGTGTATGGGTCTCATAATATTGTTGCAAGTCGTGGGCTGGACAAGATTAACCCGCCTGCAAAGTCTAACTTGATAGAATTTCCAACGTACAATTATGAACAGATATTCGCCATAATCGAGCAAAAGAAGGGTGGATCTCTTCGTTACCCCCCTCCTTTGCAAGAACCAACGCCGGGGACTTACGACTCCCAAGTATTTTGTCGTTTTCATCGGAGTTTTGGACACGCAACGAATGATTGTCGGGAATTAATGTCTGAAGTGGAAAGGTTGCTAGAATAGGGTAAGCTTGATGAACTGATCAGTACTGTGGAGGCTCTGCTGGAATCTAAGCTGGGAAAGATTGATGTTAGTGTCCCAGTGGGGGCAACACTTAAACCCCCGAAAGGCGGTGCGCCACGGCCAAACATGAGAGGGCGTGGATATGGAGGACAGCGTGGCCAGTGTCAAGGAGGTGCCAGAGAGGATTCTTTAATGGTGGTAGACAAAACCAAAGAGACGGAGGAAGAAGAAACCACTATCGTTGTCGCGGCAGAAATCAGCCGCGAAGAAATCAGCAATGGTACAGGTATGAAGCTTACCCACCAGCCCCTGCAAATCGGCAAGCACTACCTCCTCCTCCAGCTGGCCCCAACCCGGGCCAACCGATTTTGAATGTTGAGAATGCTCAACCGAGATGGGGTAATCTAGGCCTCAACATTATGACAATCGCCGGGGGAAGGATAGTCGGTGATTCGAACCGTGTCCGTAAACGTTCTTATTAGGCACTGCACCAGAAGGGGCGCTTTATGGAAGTTACCACGGTCCAGTTAATAGACTTGGACAAAATGAGAATCTCTTTCGGACCTGAGGATTTATCTGGGGTTTTCTCCCCACAAGACGATGCATTGGCTGTCTCTCCTATTATTGCTAATCATCCCTTATCTCGAGTGTTGGTGGACACTGCATCTGCTACCAATATTTTGACTCTCGCAGCCTTTGAGCAGATGGCATTGAAGGGAACCACACAGCTCTAGTCCGTACATACAAAGTTAGTCGGTTTTAATAACAGTGTTGTTGCTGTTGAGGGATCTATTTTTCTGCCGGTAACCTTGGGCGATTCCGAAATATCAAGGACTTTGATGGTGGAATTCGTTGTGGTGGATCTCCTTATACTCCCTTATAATGTGATCATTGGGAGAAGTTGTTTGAACCTGTTTGGGGCTGTGGTATCTTAACCACAATTGATAATGAAGTTCCCAACACCGTTAGGGGTTCGGAAGATGAAGAGAGATCAAGAGCTGGCGCGCTCCTGTTATAATGTGATGTGTAAAAGTGGTATGGAAGGATCAAAGGCAAAGATGCCCGTTTGTATGGTGGAATTCTCATCCGATGAAGTTATTGATACAAATGACGGACCGTCTCTCAGGAAGTTTAAAGAGAATGATATGACGATGGAGCCTCTGGGAANAGAAATCAGCAAGGGTACAGGTATGAAGCTTACCCACCAGCCCCTGCAAATCAGCAAGCACTACCTCCTCCTCCAGCTGGCCCCGACCCGGGCCAACCGATTTTGAATGTTGAGAATGCTCAACCGAGATGGGGTAATCTAGGCCTCAACATTATGACAATCGCCGGGGAAAGGAGTGTCGGTGATTCGAACCGTGCCCGTAAACATTCTTATCAGGCACTGCACCAGAAGGGGTGCTTTATCGAAGTTACCACGGTCCAGTTAACAGACTTGGACAAAATGAGAATCTCTTTCGGACCTGAGGATTTATCTATGGTTTTCTCCCCACAAGACGATGCGTTGGTTGTCTCTCCTATTATTGCTAATCATCGCTTATCTCGAGTGTTGGTGGACACTGGAGCTGCTACCAATATTTTGACTCTCGCAGCCTTTGAGCAGATGGCATTGAAGGGAACCACACAGCTCCAGCCCGTACATACAAAGTTAGTCGGTTTTAATAACAGTGTTGTTGCTGTTGAGGGATCTGTTTTTCTGCCGGTAACCTTGAGCGATTCCGATATACCAAGGACTTTGATGGTGGAATTCGTTGTGGTGGATCTCCTTATACTCCCCTATAATGTGATCATTGGGAGAAGTTGTTTGAACCTGTTTGGGGTTGTGGTATCTCAACCACAATTGATAATGAAGTTCCCAACACCGTTAGGGGTTCGGAAGATGAAGAGAGATCAGGAGCTGGCGCACTCAATTAACGAAGACGTTTTTGCTTGGTCTTATCAGGATTATGTGGGGGTTGATCCCCAAGTTTGTTCTCATAGACTCAATGTTAACCCATATGTGCGACAAGTTCATCAGATGAAGAGGAAGTTTTCCCCTGAGAAAGAGAGGGCGATTGATGAGGAGGTGGAAAGTTTGTTGCAGGCAGGTTTCATAGAGCCTGTTAGATACGCGGATTGGGTCGCGAATCCAGTTGTGGTCCCAAAGTCGAATAATGGCTGGAGAGTTTGCATTGATTTTACCGATTTGAATAAAGCATGCCCGAAGGATTCGTATCCGCTGCCGGCCATTGACATGATGGTGGAGGCGGCCTGTGGCTTTGAATTCCTTAGTATATTAGATACTTTTAAAGGATATAATCAAATTTTTATGCATTGTGGGGACAAGTGGTTTACTTCATTTATGACAAATAAATGTATTTTTTGCTATAGAGTTATGCCATTTGGGTTGAAAAATGCTAGGGCCACCTATCAACGTTTAATGAATTCGATGTTCAAAGATATGATCGGAAAATCTTTGGAGGTTTATATCGACGATATATTGATAAAGAGTAAACATGGGGATAACCACATCCAGTATTTGAACGATTGTTTTGGGGTACTGAGAAAGTATAGGATGAAATTGAATCCGCTTAAGTGTGCGTTTTGCGTGTGTTGCGGTTAGAAAACCGGGGTGTCAACAGTCGACCGGTTCGTTGCAAGACGAACTCGGTTATTATTTGTTTGATGTGTGGAGAACGATTACGAATCAAAGGTAAAAAGACGTAAGGGTTTTGGAGTGGAAAACCTCGAAAACAAGGAAAAAACCACTTGACTAAGGGCTGAAAGAAATACCCTTAGTCGATCCACTAGACAAATTCATGATCATACAAGACGTGTTTGTTCCTTAGACAACAAAAAGAGAAAGGAGAATCGAAAATAAATCGAGAGAACTCCTTAATGTGAAAGCCGTGAAGAGAAACGGAAGAGAAGTCGTTTTTTTGCACTCTAAGTGTCCTTTTTATACTCCCACTGTACTATGCACAGTAGGGTGTTGTGAGGTCCCCTCGGGGGTGCGAGAGAGAGGGCACCTTAGGCGAATCCCTACATCGGCTATAGACGGGGAACGATCGTATGATAAGTATAATGATTCGTCCCCCATTGCACGAGGTCTTTTCCCTAGCAAAGTGGCAAGCGAAACGTTAGAACTGGAAAGTTAAGCGTGCTCACCCTGGAGCAATTCAGGGATGGGTGACCCACTGGGAAGTGTGGGTGCTAGGGAAAAAGTAAAGCCGTGAGGACTAGGTGGGTGTCATTAGGGTCAGCCTAGTCCAAAGCGGACAATATCGTGCAAGCGGAAAGGCGGGTTGTTACATGTGTCGTTTTGTACCTGTCCTTTGCGGCTAGGTCGGCTAACGTCAGGCGGAACAGCAGCCGGAAATGGCTTCACAGAGCTGCATGGCGCTAGACCTTTCGGCGCTACTAGCCGGCTGTTTTCTGTCCGCTGGCCACCCGTACGCCTTCGCCGGACCACGCCTCTGACAGGGATGTCGAGGGTTGTCGTTGCATGGGATGAGCAAGAGTGGCTTTCGAATTTTTCCGTTTTAATATGTGGACCGATCGGTCTGGCATGTGTAGGGAGCTGGGCCCCCACACTTTGGGACCGATCGCTATAAGCGATCGATCAGGCCAAATGATCTAAATGGGCCGTTCACTCACGGGGGCTGGACTTGGGCCTCCAAGTTCAGCTTACGTTGTTCGGGCTTTTGTGGCCAAGCCTGGTCCTGACCATGTTCTGGGTATCGGGTTCCCGGGATCTCATCACTAGCCCCTCGGACGCGGTCGCCACAGTGGTGGTGATCGGGGTTCGATCAACAAATTGAGATCGTTTGTGCATATGTGCCCGATCACAATGGCAGAAAATTGAACCCGAACTGATCATATCGGCGTCCTTGTGGACCGATCCTGTACTTGGAAATTCCATGAGGTGGATTTTCAAATTTGAAATCCATAACAGTTGAGGGTAGAAACGTAATTCTGGGCTCTACAACAGCTAACGCCTTTTCATATTCCAAAGAGGGGGACAGACTGTCAGGCTGCAGCCGCCTGCATGGATGACGTGTCACCCAGTGATTGAGCAGTACGTGATATAAAAGTCGGGATTTTTGCCTTGCGCATGCATTATCACACTTTGCGACAGACTGCTTGAACTTTGGGAACCTCCGGCGATTCTGCGCAACCGTTACTCCATTTCAAATCTCTTGCAATCTTTAAGGTAATCATCTATGGCTCTTCGTAGGTCTAGGTACCCTGATATCGCTACCATGGACCTTGAAGCCTTTCGGGTCAAGTTTTCGATTCCAGCCCATTACTGTGAGACCAGAATCACGTATGAATGGGAATAGAAGTTAGGAAGGTCACTGATCACTAATTTTCACCATTCAAGATGCCAACAATTCAAACAGCGGTAGTTATGAACCAGCTATCGGACTTCTGTGACTGATGGTGACAACCCGTCACCTGAATGATTGATGTTGGATCAACAACGAATGACAAATCTCGTGGTGCATTACCAACGTAACAAGGGGCAGCCCGACCGGGCCGAACCAGCGTCGAAATCACAAACCGAAAAATGCTAGGGACAAATAATGTCCCATATATGAGCAAGTTAGAAGGCATCTAAAAGGGAGTAATGACACGTAAGGGAGCATAATCACACATGACCAAAAGCCTACATCCTAAGTTGACTAACTAGGCACTAGGGGACTGTAACTAAACGAAATGTCCTTATCCAAACAGCATGTTTAGGCGTTTAAGAAGAGAAAAATAGGTAGGAAACAGGGGAGGAAACAGGGAAGTCGAACGAAGAAGAAGAAAGGTAAGACGCCTGTAAGTAGAACACGGCACGGCGGCGAGCCACAGGTGTGCTGCATCCCTCGTCGCCACTTCCACCAGCATGCAGTATGATGCATTTCTCATGTTTTCACCTGGGGAAATATTTAAAACCGTCCGATGAACCTTAATGGCGGGGAGGATGAGTATATAGCGATTTCGTTTAAACTTAAGCTTGATCCTTCATTCATCTTGCATTTCATGACGATCTCCGACTTAAGGGGGCTGGATTGGGCCCCTTCGGCCGAGGGTTTATCCCCAATGGCAACGTGAGACGATCACGAAATCTATGGTCCTGAAATACGAGGATCGCCACCCCACTCGCTAATTCGAGTGTATGTTATGATTATGTGATTTATGTGCATGTTCTTAGCAAGGTAATAGGTCACGCATGAGAGGAACGGTAGGAAGGAAAGTCAGGGTGAATTAACGATCAGGGCAACAGGGCACTGCCACTACAGATTTTTACAGCTTATTTTCCATGTTTTTATCTTGAAGTAGGGGCTGTCTTACTGAGATTTTAATCTCATAGTTTCATGTTTATTATGTAGGTTGCGAGTTCCCTGAGGCCGAACCTGATGAGGAGAGCTGAACGAGATCCGTATGTGCAAGGCAGGGCCTGGAGCGTATAGGATCGGGAAATCGTGGAGTGGGTAGTGCGAGAGTATTGTAGAAGTGTTTTCCTCACCCCCTTCATTATGCCTTCTGTATTCTCGAACTATGATAAATAAACCAGGACCCTTTTTCAGTTAAGTTACGAACCTACACTTAAGTTTTCCAATTCCTTCGTATAAACGATAGTTCGGCTAGTAAGTCCAGCACATGATCACGAAACGCAACAAACCGTAGTAGAAAGAGTTAGGTAGATCTGCTTGGGTCTGGTTCTGCACCAAAGGAATCGGACCAAGGCAAGCCGAGCCTGGGAACACTTCATTCCGTTCCTTGGCACTAGACTACCGCGCATAGGTCTAAGGGCTGTGTGGTCGAGGGAGATGAGACCAGTCGAGACGTCATACCCGAACCTCCGACCATGGCCAACTGTCAAGTCTTACATGATACGGGCGGGGCGTGACAATATGTCCCGTGGATGTTATCAGCCAAGGAAAATAACAATGGGGACCGGACGAATACTAGAACAGCTTCCCATACCGAATTATTTGCAGCGGCATGAGTTTGAGCAAGATTTTCTTCCAAGCCAGTCTTTTCTTCTTGGGCCCGAACCTGGACTTGGTTCACTTCCTCATCCTTCTCTTGCATCTTAGCATCCAACTCCACAATCTTGGATTTGACGGAGTCTGCTTCTATCTGAGCTGCTTGAATTTCCCATCCAGCTCAAAAACTTGAGTCTCTAGGAGGGAAATTTANCCAACTTTTGCTCTTTTTCCGGGCAGTTATGTATATATTATCGCTTTCATTTATTACTGCCATAAACAGAGGGTGGAGCCGACCCTCAGGCATTTTTTCAACCTGTTCTTGGTGGGATCCGTAGGGGCAGAAGGTTGTTAGGAGGTCGCAAGCTATATTATATAGCTACCCGAACGAAGGAATGTATTATCGTTGACAAGGAAGATTCCCTTCATGAATGAGAATCTTGCTATGTATGGATAAACATCCCGAGGGAGGACTTGCTGAAAGTTACCTTCCTAACCACTCACCCAGACATCGGGAAGTTGGACTGAAGCCGGTTCAACCTATCCCACCCCGATATTGTCAATACCTTGACAATGCTTCCTCCTCCCGAACGGCGTCTAAAATGAATTGACATCCTTCGGGAGAAGAAGCTATTAGAGATCGGGGTAGCAGGAAGGAAAGGATCCCCTGCCCCGAAGGGTGTCTTCTCCAGCTCTGACTTTTCCGAGTCAGAAGAATCGGGTACGACTTAGTTTTCTCCAATTCATACTTCCTGATCTTCATTATCTTCCTTTTGCAGATTCCATTGAAACCATGTCTGCGAACCGACTTGCTGCAGTGGCTGCTGCTTCAAAAGCCAAGAAGGAGGTTCAGCTGCAAGCTTCAAATCCAAGCCCAGCGCTGCGGCTGGACTTTCATGATCGTCATGGAGCTCTAGCAGCCACAGGCCGGAGCCCCGATCAATGGACGAGGTGGAAGAGGTTATCTCTAAGAAGATACGATCATTAGGCCTTCTCGCCATGTGCTGGATCGGGAATAATTCCCCTCTAGATCTTCACGTCGTGCGGTTATTGCTGCATGGGTCGATTCGGGTGGAAGATGTCCGCCCCTCGTCCAGTTTAGGAGATACGGCGCAGAGGTCTTCAGTTTCTACGTCGACGAGCAAGCGGGGCTCCGATGAGGAAGCCCCGAAGCAATACAAAAGTCTGCGATCAGCTGTGAGCAGGCATGCAGCCCCGATCCCGACAAAAGGGGTCACAATCGGGACAAAAACGGCCCCGTCCTCGTCCAATCAAGAGGTCATTCGCGGGGCCGTCCAGGAAATGGTGTCCTCCGTCTTTAAAGCCCGGGGACCGAAGAGAGTCCCCCCTTCATGGAAGGATGCCACACTTGAAGAATACCGGCTCTTGGGAAAGAAAAACCCGCCCGGTATTGATGGCTCACTTCCCAGCTTGGTGTTGGCATATATGGAATCCCAAGCTGTGGTAAGTTATTTTTAGCTCACGCTGGCATGATCGGGTACGTATCCTTAAACCAATTTTGGTTGTTGCAGTCACACAGAAGGGCATTGGACCTTGCCTCCGCCGTCCAGCTCAGCGGAAGCATCTCCTCAGCATCTGAAGAATTGGAGAGCCAACTTGCTTTAGCTCAGTGGCAAGTTGACATCAAACAGAAGGAGCTGGAGACGGTCAGGGCCGATTGGGACCGTTTGAATGGCGAGCTGCTTGGAGCGGGCACTGAGCTGTCCTTAGCCGCTTCTAAGGCAGGAGAGGCCCAAGCGGCAGCAAACTCCGCCACGGTCCGAGTATTGGAGTTGGAGCGTCAGATACAGGAGATATCTGACGAAAGCAACAGGCTCCTCTTGCAATCCCAAGATGAAAAGAATGCCTTGAAGGAAGAGCGGGAAGCGCTCAAAGAAGACTTGGCCACGGTCCAAGGATCGACTGAGGGGGCGGTTTGGGAAGCCGTATTGGGGTTTGCCCGATCTCCCCTGATGTTTGCCTTAGCGGCAAACGTCTACGGCCCGTACGTCTCCCAATACATGGACAATATGAAGGACCAAATAGTTAGCAAGTTTGGTATGGATCCCGAAGATGAGCGTTGGGAGGCGCTTGACCCTTTGACCAAGGATGGCAACTTCCGCAAGATCACCGAACCAGATGAACCCCCGTTGGAGAATGATCCCAACTATCCCCTCTTTGACCTGATGGAGAGATCGGTCAACGAGATAGCTGAGGAAAGAGGGAAAAAGGTGGAGAATCTCAAGGCGTGGATTGCAGAGAATTCCGGCGCTGCAGACAAGGAAGAAGGTCAAATAGAATAGGAATCAAATTTCCCTGTCCTTTCTTTTCTGCATCTGTAACTCTCTTTTGAATAATATTCCAACTCTTTTTGCACCACTTGCATTAATTAACTCCAAGTATAAGGTCGGGGCTTAAGTCAAATATGGACCGAACGGTCTTCACCAATTAACTTGGAATCCTGCTAAGTTTAATTTGTTAGGAGATCCCAACTGTACTAGGAGATCACACTTGAATCCGTCCAATGAAATATCATGACTCTGGTGGCGTTGCCAAAACTCTCCACAAGTCTCATGGCAAAATTTTTTAGCGGAAGACCCGGTTCTTAAAATAGTCCCATGGCGGGCTTTGGCTTGCCATTTGACAGGTTAACTCTGTCCTGGTTTCTTGCTTATGGACTAAGCGTAATGGAGCAAGGGCTACTTCTATTTGATGAGTGCCGTTTGAAGAGGTAATTGAGTTCGTAGTGAGTTCTGAGAGTATGCGATTTATCTAAGTACTCAGCAAGCGTGGAAGCAACTGACTCGTCAGAGCGGTCACACTACTTGGGAGCCTTATGGATGATCGCTACAGTCACCGGTCCAAACTCGTCCAGAAAATCCAACTCCAAGATCGGTCACTCAATTAGCTAGACATACTTTGTATTGCATCCATTGTAACTTATAATGCATAAGAAACGTTTTAAAGTTCAGAGTTACGAAATATGTCAAATGTTTTATATAAAATAATGTCTTAAGTTCATAACATTCCAAGTTCGGGGGATCTCACTTCCATCCAGATTCTCAAGTTTATAAGCCCCAGCGCCCATGTTCTTCATGACCCGATGGGGTCCTTCCCAATTTCTGTCCAGCTTCCCAACATTTCTTTGAACTCTCACATTCCTGAGAAAGAGGTCGCCTTCTGAGAATTCCCTGGGCACAACTCGTTTGTTATGAGCTCGCTCCATTGTTCTTTGATAAACACACATGCGCGCATAGATGGTGTTTTTTTTTTCTTCAATCATCTCTAAGTCCAATGATCTTCGCTCATTATTCAAATGTTCGTCATACTAGGTTATCAAGATCTTCGCTCATTACAGTTCTCATTATTCAAGTGAGAACTCTCGAAACTTCTTCGCCATCTCCAAGATCTTCGCATGATATAATTTCATGGTTGGCTCGTGTGTCTCGAATCGTCTTGCGAATTGCTCCACCACCAACTTGGAGTCTGATAACATTCGCACTTTCGCAACTCCCATATTTTGAGCTAGGGTCATACCCGACAAATGGCCTCGTATTCTACCACGTTGTTCGTTCCAGAAAATCAGAACTTGACCGCGGAGTGGATGACGTCGCCCTGAAGGGTAGTGAGGGTGAAGCCCGATCCCTTTCCCCCGAAGGTTGATCCATCAACATAAATGACCCACCGGTCGTCCTATTGGTTCAGAAATATGAGCGATCGGGTCATCTCGACCACGAAATCCGCAAGGACTTGAGCTTTGATGGCCATTCGGGGAACAAATTCCAGATACATGGAGCTGATCTTGATCTTCCACTTAGCCAACCTCTCATTAGAATCCGCCTGACTCAATACTGCCTTCAAAGGCTGATCGGTATACACATGAACCTTGCGACCTTCGAAATAATGCTTAAGCTTAGCTATAGCTTTCTGCAAGGCCAACATGAATTTCTCCAAGGTTGTGTATCGGGTTTCGGCTAGTACCAAGGAATGGCTAACGTAGTAAACGGGCCGATGAATATCATCCCCAATGGTCACCAGGGCTGCGCTAACTGTGGCTTTTGACACGACCAAATACAACCCCAAGGGTTCGTGGCACGTCGGGCTCACCATGACAGGAGGAGTGCTCAAATAAGTCTTCAAGTCGGAAAATGCCCGATCGCACTCCTCGGTCCAGCCAAGATGGCTAGCTTTTCTCAACGTTCTGAAAAAAGGTAGAGCCNGTCGGGCTCACCATGACAGGAGGAGTGCTCAAATAAGTCTTCAAGTCGGAAAATGCTCGATCACACTCCTCGGTCCAGCCAAGATGGCTAGCTTTCCTCAATGTCATGAAAAAAGGTAGAGCCCGGTCAGTGGATCTAGAAATAAATCTGCTTAATGCCGCCAATCGGCCAGTCAGCCTTTGGAATTCTCGCTTGTTTCTTGGAGGCTGCATATCAATAATAGCTTGGACTTTCTCAGGATTGACCTCGATGTCTTTCTCAGAAACGTAATATCCAAGGAATTTGCCACTTCGAATCCCGAAGCAACACTTGTTTGGATTTAGTTTGAGTTTATATTTACGGCATACTTCGAAACATCGAGACAAATAAGGAATATGGTCTTCATCATTCATGGACTTGACAATCATATCGTCAACATACACTTCCATAACATGGCCTATCAACTCCCTAAAGATCTTGTTGACTAGCTTTTGGTATGTTGCTCCGGCGTTCTTTAAGCCAAAAGGCATAACATCATAGCAGTAAACGCCGTCTTCCGTCATGAATGATGACTTCTTTTGATCTTCCTTAGCAAGGAAGATCTGATGATACCCGGAGTAAGCGTCCATGGTACTCATCATTGTTTGGGCTGGGCCTCCAAGTTCGGCTTACGTTGTTTGGGCTGTCTTGGCCAAGACTGGTCCTGACTCTGTTCGGGATATCGGGTTCCGGGGATCTCGTCAATATTGTTGGTTCATTGAGTTGCATTACAATCATATTATTCGGGGTAAGTCGGCTTGTATAGTGTCAGATAGACATGCTGGTATTACAGGGGCGGTTGAGTCGTTGGAAGCATTTCAGACTGGTCGGTTACATAACCGATGGTGTTTGAGACACCTTACATCGAATTTGAATACACATATAAAAAATCGTCCGGTGAAGAAGCTTGCTTACCGTGCTGGGGCAACACCATTACAATCAAAATGGAGATCACTAATGGAAGAAATCAGGGAAAAGTGTAGTCGTGCATACATGTGGCTTACTCGACCTCAGATGGAAAACAATTTGCACAAGTGGGCACTTGCTTTCGATGGTGGACACCGACATGGTACATTAACTATTAATCAAGTGGAATGCGTAAATGGAATGATGAAAGATGTCCGCCGTTATCCGATTTCTAGTTTGGTGGATTCAACATTCTACACCACACAAAAGTTGTTCATAAAACGACGTGATGAACTTGCGATCATGACAAGGAATATGCAGGTTAACATCAATTATGCTTTTATAAATTCAAATATTATTTCATTGTGTTTTAGCGTTTTCAGGCATTCACCCAAGAAACGCAAACGTGTTATGAAAAACAACGAATGAAAATCGACTCATATGAGATGCACTACTGGGACCCGGATAGGCAAGTCGGAGAAGTGTAACGCATAAAACGTGGGCGTGGTCCGAGTACACGTAAAACAGTCGACTTGGTTAGAAAGACTTGCTCTTGTAGTAGATGGATTGTACATTTGCTTCCATGTGTGCATGCTCTACAGTGTGCTAGTATAAACCATGTACCGACGACAAAACTCATTATCGGGATCCCGACTTTGCAACATTTGCAGAACCAATATGCAGATCTACATCTTATGCCATTGGATCCCGAGAGCGAGTGGCATGTGCCTGGTTGGAGACTTTGGCACGATAAAAATCGCCTAAAGAAATCACGTACTGGGGGGCGGCCCCGAACAATTAGGATACCCAATGAGATGGACACACACAATGATGATTGATTGTTTATGTATTGTTATCTTATTTATTTTTAGACTTTTGGTATTTATTTATTGTTTATTTATAAAGATTACTAAAATTTAATTATATTAGATACTTGTTAATCACGTACTTGTTGTTAATCACGTACTTGTTATTTATAAAACTCTATTATATTCAAAAACTCTATTAAATCCATAAAAAAAATACTTATTACACAAAATCAACGTCTTCTACGACCGCCACTGCCATGCTGCCCGAGATGTCCATCGGTGCCACACGCACGTCTGACACGATTACGCCTTCCCCGTCGTTCGCCTTCCACCTGCTCCGGTGACTCATCTCGAAGTCTAGTCACAGGCTCTTCATCTTCACCTTCTGGCTCCATAGGTGTATTTCTCGGGCCGATCGAGGGTATATCGTTATGCTCGCGTGTATGCTGTGACGAGCTGGCCCATGGGTAGGTGCGAAACCAACACCAGGTGTCGGGGTCTGCTGCATCGATTGGTAGAATGACCACATCATGCTCATTTGTTCCGGGGTGAGGGAGGGAGGCGGCGTCTGAACCGAAGGTACATGACAACCAAATGTAGGGGGCACATGGGAACTACCGGTGGTCAGATCTGGAGCATGTGTATCACTCCTAGGTTGCCCACCGTATAAGTACCCATATAAGTTCATCGAATAAGTGGTCATCTGAACCGCTGCTGAACGAGGATCACGCTCTACAGTCTGAGAAAGAACTTCCAGCTGAGCTGCCTGTTAATTTATAAAAAAATGAAATTAGAAGTATTTAAATAAACACTCATACTAGACCCTAATACCTCATACAATACTGGTTGTACTATCCCTCTACGCCAACCTGAAAGATCTGAACTACTTGTACCGAGGATTAGCACTACTATCCTATGGTACCAAGTGAAGTATTCATCATCCGATGACTGGTCGTCTCGGGGATCATAAAGAGAATCAAATCATGATGTCCAATGATTCACCTCATCACAATGAATTATCTCCCAAGTTTGTCCCGTTTCTTTCCAATGTTTATGCGTGACATCATAACGACAATCGACCGATCGTGGAATGCAGAAGGAATAGCCAAGTTACTTTCGAACTCGATCGATATTATGAGGTTCCACAACCCCAAAAAAAATCATCGGCCCGGTATAGATCCACAAAGCCTGAGTTTCTTTACTAAAATGTCCAAATTGGGAATGTAGTGTATGGATTCTAAATAAACTAAGAAGATCGAAATTAGTGTTAGTAATAGTATTTTGTTAAATCAATAAAATAAACAAAGTGCTACCCCATCGCGACGTATTAAATCTAGCGAATCA
>RWGZ01001327.1:32326-162907 GCA_009725065.1 Utricularia reniformis | reverse complement strand
CATGAATAGAGAAGCCAAGCAGAGTTACCAGATTTCTATGCTGAAGCTTAGCAACAAGTGAAGCTTCATTTTTGAATGTCTCATTTCCCGATGATGAATCTAAAGAGACTCTCTTCACTGCAACTTCTTGCCCATTTTCAAGTGTTCCCTAAACAATAAATGGGTAAATTTCGAAACATTTTAAGACATAATTGAAACAAACCTTGTAAACAGTTCCAAATCCGCCTTGTCCAATCTTGTTTACTTGAGAGAAATTATCAGTAGATTCTTTGATTTTCCAATACTCATACTCCAAACTCAAATAATTTGGGGATTCCTGGTTTGCATTTGCAATAGCTTCTCTTTTTCTCTTATCTTCTGAAATAAACAGAATACTCTCTGTGTTGGTGCAAAGAAATAGGAGCTATGTTTCTTCATTGTCCCCTAACTTACGGATTGTGTAATGATATATTATCCAAATTACGAAATTATAAATATGATAAATTTTTTGAGTAAAAATATGCATTTGTAGCCCTTCATATTCAATTAAATGTACATAAAACATATCAAGTTTTTAATACCGTTTATTATTGGCAGTGTAATGAACTCGTAAATTTTTAATATTTTATACACAATTCTCGAACATCAAGCGTAAATTTTGTATAATTTTTCAAACAAATCTTATTTGCTTACTTTGTCAGGGATCTTCAAATATTTTTTAATTTACGGAAAACCGGTGCTAGAATATCAAGGTAAAAAACAAACGATATTGATAATTTTAAGTGTTATTCTTACAATTTCGTAATTTGAAGAATATATCATTTACATTTTGGGACTAATTATGAAATTTGTCAAAGAAATACATTTATTGAATTACCTCTACGTTTCTTCAACCTTTTCACAATGAAGATGGTGGCTTTAGCAAGTAGAAGAAGAACAAAAATCATACCCAAAACCCCAAACACTATCAAGGTGAAACCAAACGCAACTACGTGGGGCGAATTTGTGACTACGGATTGAGCGAAAGAAACGTCCACAAGGTAGAGAATACTACCCAATAGCACAATCAAAAGGCGCTGAAGCCCAAATCCCATAGCTCAACGAGAAAGACAGAAACAGAGCTACGGGATCTATTGACTCTTCTTCCCCGCGTATTGGAAGAAACGATAGTTTCTCAATGACATTTCTTCAAGAATAGATAGTTTCTCATTGACATTGTCTTGCTGAAACCTGAAAGCTACATCTCATCCACTGCTTCAATAAATATCAAATTATCCCACATTTTAATTTGGATGAAATTTGAATTGGTTTTATAAGAAAAAATAGGTACCGATGATTTGTTCAAAGTTTTTATGGTGTTATTTCATCTTCTTGTGTGTTATATCTGGACATACTTACCACCAAAATTTACCTTATTCTAAAAATTTAACATGTTATCGAAGTCATGTAGAAAGTATAGTTAAATATATAAGATAAGTGAATCATATTAAAAAAATTATTGCTTATATATTAGAAATTTCTATTTTCATAAATGATGTAAGATAATATGTTCATTATTGCTCATATCATAGGTTGATTCAAATGTTAAAACTAGTTATGCGACAATCATGATTGAGAAATTGATTGGGCTAAAGAGCTAAAGCGAGAATTGATTATCTTTTTATTGATTTATCCGCTTACGCTTCGAAGGCAGCCATGACACGACTTCGGTTTTTTTTCCGGATTTGTGATACATCCGATGAATTCAACAAGTCAATAGCCTTGGCCGACATGTTCGAATAATCTTCAAAATTTCATTAGAATGGGAATAGATCATTGCAATTGTTGGTCTTAAATGAGGAAATCCTAGTAAGCCCAAGTCATCAACTTGCATTCACTACATCCCTGCTAATCATGACATCACTGTTGGCATGCCAGCGCCAGCACCTTGTTACCATTACATGTTGCTCGTCTGTTCCTTTGGTATATGTGCTTCAAGACATCACTGTTGGCATGCCAGCGCCAACACCTTGTTACCATGCATGTTGCTCGTATGTTCCTTTGGTATATGTGCTTCAATTTGTATTAATGTATTGTATGTATTGACATGGATTCATATTTTTATGATGGTTTGTCGTTGGCTGTACATCAATGATGTCATGATCATGCTTTAAGCCACAGGGTGGATTGAGGTTGCCAATGGGCAGAATGCTATCCAATCACAATTATGATAACATAATTTACCAAACATTAATAAATTCATGATCATCTCATTTATAGTTTAACTATCCACATTCACCACAATATATCATATTTTGCCCCATAGCTCACTTTTTTAATAGATTATCCAAATAATGACATGATGAATTATACAACATCAAACCACTATTATAATGTTTAAAACCAAACAAACCCACTATTAATGTGAATTAATTATAAAACTATATCTTAGAATAACACAACATTGACATGCAATTAATGATCATGTGAGAATTCAGTGGCGAATAAATGATCCCCGTACGATAACCTATCATTTTATGGCATATTGGCCCTATGATTGAAGCTAATGAGTTCAAAATAACAACAAATATTTCTCATGCCAAAATGTGAGCACCACACAAAAAGTTTTGATGACGACAAAAGAGTAGAAGTTGAGACAAATTATGTCATTTCACTATTTATATTGATTAAATGTCTTCCATTCCATTTTGACAAATTTTATAATACTTTGTAACAATATATTTAATTGTTCTTCAAATTTTAAAACTTGTCACATCCACCAAACCATTCCTAATGATTTTGGTTAAGGATCTTAATTATCAAATTGAAAAATTTGAAAATTAATTATGTTATATAGGGTGTGTTCTGTATGTATTATAAGAATGTAGCTTTGGTCATTAATGAATGCATTATCAGAATGTTATGTATGTATTCATTATGTTTTTTAGAATGAATTATCAGAATGTACTTATAGAATGTAAATTTGTTTAAGTGTTCTGCAAGGTAAATAATGAATAATGAATTAAAATTGGTGTTCTGTAAAAAATGGTTATGATAATATATTATGAATAATAAAATATTATTTTACTCTTATAGTTATAGTAAAGAAGATTTATTTAATTAGAAGATCTATAAAGAACGTGGATATTATTTGACAACAAGTTGATTATTTGCATCATTCATACGTAGACATTTCATTCTTTGAAGGACAAAATCTACAAGTACTTGAGTAAATGCATTGACTAAAACATGAGCAAGATCACAATTCACACATAGTCAATAACAATACAATTGACAGAGCCCTTTTCTGTCGCATTACATCTACACTTTTAGTTAAAAATGCAAATTGTTTAAATGTTAAGGAGAAAAGAAAGCAATAATCAATCATAATTTGATTAACCCCAACAATCCTAGAGCCACCATCAACCATAACTGTATGAATCCCCTTATATACAATTTAAGGAGAAAAGAAAGTCACAATCAACCATAACTATCGAGAACGAAGAAATCTGTAGAAACGAGACTGTAAGTTGTAGAAATGTCACTAATTAATACCCAATAATTCGATACTAAGAATCTACATATTCACTCAAGAACTAACTGTCGAGAACGAAGAAATCTATTCTTTTTATCAATGTCCCAAGAAAGGAAAATCTACACGAATACAAAAAAAACTGAAAACGCGCATTACAGATCCAAAGGGAAGCAGAGCTTACGTTTTCGGTCGATGGTTGAAAGAAAGCGACGGATCTACGAACCCTAACAAAATGGAAGAACAAGATTTAAGCAATGTTTTCATACCGGTCTGGCATACCGTTTTGTTTCGGGCCGGTACGACCGGTACAAAATGACGACTTGGGTCCCCAAAGTTTGGATAATTTGGCAATTTTGGTCTCCAAAGTTTTGAGTGGTAATAACAGTCACCAAAGTTTGGATAATTTGGCAATTTTAGTTCTCAAAGTTGTCTATTTTCGCAAAATTGGTCCCCAAAGTTTGCACTTTTGGCAAAACCGGTCCCCAAACTTTAAAGTTGGCAATACCGATCCCCAAAATTTACACATAGTAACAATTTTGGTCTCCAAACTTTGCGATTTAAGGCAAAATCGGTCCCCAATTTTGCCCTAACGCCGTTTTGGTTCTGTTAAGTGTGCTCTTATACCAGATATTTTTACAAACTCCAACTTTGGGGCATATGTTCTCTTCAGAATCGACATTGTCTGGGTCATCTTCAAAATCGACGAATTGGGGTCATCTTCAAAATCGATGCAAAGGTTTTGGTTCTGTTAAGTGTGCTCTTATACCAAATATTTTACAAACTCTAACTTTGGGGCATTTGTTCTCTTCAGAATCGATATTGTCTGGGTCATCTTCAGAATCGACGAAAATTGGGTCATCTTCAAAATCGACGCAAAGGCGATTTATTTAGGTATAAGATTTCATTTTTTTGGTCCGAATATGCGAACCAAAAACAGAAACAAAATCGTTTATGTTTTTGTTTCTTTTTTTAATCGTATTCGTTTTGAAACAAATATTCGTTTTGAAACAAATTTCTTTTAGTTTTTTCGTTTTCTTTTTCTGTTTCTGATTTTCGTTTCTGTTTTCGTTTTTGTTTTATGTAAATTGTATGAACTAATTTACTAATTTACTTTTCGTTTTTGTTTATGTTTTGAGAAGTTACAAAGTTTAGATTCTGCAACAAAATTGCACATATTCAAGTATAAAACAATCCGAAATATACCCATTTTTTTTATTCTGCAACTCAAAACGGATGATTATGATGTGGAGAATATGTGTAATTGTGCAATGTAAATAAGTTTTGATGTTTTCTCTACTTAATTTCTTTCTTATATTGCTAAATCCAAATTTGGTTTGAGAACCTCATATAATTGTTGCAGCTTTGTTTATTTATTTTGTCGAACAAATGTCTAGTGGGGGTGAGAACTCGGATGCGTTTTCACAATCTGGTAATACGAAGTGGCTGTAATTTNAATCTCAATCATGCCACTAACCTTCAACTTTCCTTCTTAAAATTTCGTCTCCTAAACTCACCTGCTTCCTATGAAGGTTTTTCTCCGTTTGGTTTCGTCGAATTCTCACTTCTCAAAGACTCCAAATGCTTATGTTTATCTTGACCAAGTTATTCCCAAAATCATACTTATCCCTTTTGTCTTCTTATAATAATAAATAATGAATTGGTATTCTTTTATGTAATATTTAGATCCCATATTTATATCATAGACAATACATTTTATGAATTTTAATTCCTAATACTATATGAACTATAGATTAAAACTCTACCACATCTTATTTTCTAAAGATCAAAACTATTGCAACTAGTGATTATGTGTATTCTATCTTATTTACCTTGTTAAAGTATTGTGTTATCTATTGGCCTTACAAAAACAAAAAAAATATAATTCAAAATTTGTTTCGATTAAGATTCTAATTCGACTTTAGTTTAAATTTAATGTTTAATTGATTTAAAATAATATATATAATTATTATAATAGTATAGTCTCACGAGCCGGCTGTGATAGGTTATTTAAAATTTTTGAGGTTCGATGTTCGTTAGGAATTCGAATTTATGAGCCCGGTTCACAAAAATTGAGCTCAAACTTGAGCATTGCAATTTACTTGGATTCGAGAGTTCGCAAACAGATTGAATTCATCACCATGCCTTAACATATTCCATTTCGGCCAACCCGTCGGCCGGGTTGGACCAATGCTCATACTCGACGGGTCAACCCATTAACGGGTTGAAATATAACATAAACCCGTTGGACGAACCCATATGGGTTGATGGGTTTAATGGATTGAACCCGCAACCCATTGGGTCTGACTCACGTTCACCTTTAGAATTTAAATCGAGTTCATTAATTGTCAAATTGAAAATTTTAGAGATTAATTATGACATATGAACTAAAGTTTAGAGATTGATTTTGCCAACATTTACAAAATATGATGATCAATTTACCATATTTGTATTTTGAAGATCACAATGATAAAATTTTAGGGAATAAAATTATCAAAACCATGAAAATATGTCAACACAATGCACATGATTCTCTTAAATAGATTATTCTTCCTCATTAATAATTAAACAAATTAAATACTTTGCCCTTTAGCTATTCAAAATGAAATGTTACCATGTCAAGGCACTGTGTTTTCTTCATTGGAGAACAAGAAATGACTGAAGGCATGGGTTGGGATTGGGCGTGCCTCAAAATCGGTGAGAATACTCCACTACTCCCACTGCATTGGATGATACTCATTATGTTTCTTCGATAGATCACCATGTTGGAGATGATGTAATCATCAAATGCGAAAATTGTGAATTATCCGTTGGAAGAAATATTACACTCAACCGCAGCAAATCTCCGAGAATTAGGTCAACCGACACGGTCAAATGCGATCCTCAGTTTATGCAATTCTGTTATCAAAATCACTTTGAATTTATATTTTCTCTCTTTTATAAATAAGTTGTAAACATTATGTTGAAATAATAAGTTTGTATCAGTTTGAATCCGTTTGAAAAAAACCTTTATTTTTCAATTCTCTGTAATCATTTTATTTTACAGAAGAATAACATAACTCATTTTATATGCAAATCCTTTTCAAACCATAGCCGTTCTATCTATTGTTCTTTTAATCATTATCGATCCTACGTATTGAATCCAACATATCCAAGAGCATATTGAATATGTAAATAGTGGTCCAGTGGAAGATGTTTAGGATTGCTCTGATACTATGTTAAGAGGAGATCATTATAAATTAAGATTAGTGTTGTTATTCGATATGAACAGTTCGTGTTCAAAATGTGTTCGTCTCGTATATGATCGTGTTTGTTCATTCAAATATAAATATGAACTTTGTTCGAACATTTCTTCATGTTCGTTTATAATCTAAACGAATATGAACATTTTAGTTAACAAATATAAACGTTCACAAATATATTGTTATATTTATATTTAATAAAAATATAATATTAAATTGTAAAAAAACTCTAATCTATCATATTTCACATTATCTCTCTATATTTTCCTATTTTTATAGAATTATTGGTATTATAATGTTTTTCTCTTTTTTTTCTAAATATGAAATTATATTTTTAAAATTCTCAATTTTAGTATATTGAATTTTAACATAAAATATGAAAATCGTTCGAACAAGTTGTTCAAATATGTTATTCGAACGAACATGAACATTTATGTAAGTATTTGAACAATGTTCGAACATAAAAATTCTCGTTCGAATAAAATACGAACGAACATAATCATGTTCAGATAAAAATATGAATGAACATGAACATAGTGAGTTCAGTTCGTTCGTATCGAATAACAACCCTAATTAAGATCCTCAATTATGGATATGGTCAATAGTGAGTCTAAGTAGATCATCAAATAACTTCCTAGCTTTTTCTTCCTTGAGAATTACATAAGAAGCTTTTGGAAATTTTCATGGCCTTAAGGTCATCTCGTATCTTATATGTATGCATCTCTATGGCTTTAAATCTATAGGCTTTGTTTATAAGGGGAGTGATATAACTAGTAATTTGATTGCCAATCATTTTCAATATGATTCACTTCTTTTATAGACTGAGATATAATACTCTCATAACCTATTGAATCCTGAATTTTTATATGATCTACTTCAACATCCATATTCTTAAATGCAAAAGCAAGACTCGATTTTGGTAAAAAGACATGCAAACACAATGATCGAAAGACATGTTCAGTTGAAGAATGATATGCTATGTTGCACGATTCGACTGAGAATCGCTCATTATCCCGATCCGTTTTAAACCGGTTGACCTATTATTTTTAAAACCGGTCTAGGGGTCAAAAAATCCGGTTGAACAGGTTTATTTCTCTCTAAACCGGATAAAAAATCGATTTTCAAGAATTTATTTTAATTTTTTTAAAAAAATACATCTCATAAGTTTTTTATGTTACCTAATTACATTTATTAAGAATTTATTTAGATTTCATTGTAAAAAAATATATTTTTAAATATAATTCTCTTATTCACTAACATTATTATTTATTTTTCTATTAAACCGGTTCAAACCGATCCGACCAGTAGAAAGCATTTCCGAACAACCGGTTCGATCGGTTTTCAAAACCATGCTTGTTGGTACTCAAAGAAGAACTTATGTGCGATACAATAGATTTTGAAAAATAATTATTTTAGGCTATGTTTTGCAATTAGAATGCATTTTAAGAATGCATTTTCATAATGTGATTAAAGATCATGAATGTATTGAGTCTTCTATAATTGATAAATTTAATTGTAATAAGAATAATGTTCTGTATAAAATTAGATAAAAGAAAAATATATCTAATAATTGAGTCTTCGCTGAAAACTGCAATGAGGTGACAATACATTTGAAGTAGTGGTGGGTAGAACACACTTCTTTAATGACCATTCTTATATTCCTTTAAAATTAGGGTTTATAATTAATTTTTTTCAAAAATTAATTTAATATTAATTTAAATTCTTATAAATATTAATATTATTTTTATTAATATTAATTTTTATTACAACTCTTTAAATTTTTAGTCCATATTAATTTATTAATATTACATTATATTAATATTAATTTGATTAAGAGGATCCAGACTTAGATGGAACAAAATTGGAATATGGAAGTACAAATTCCCGTTGACTCATCATATATAGATGTTGAACTCATACACGATATCTACATGATTCGAGTTAGGAATGAAATACGTGATCGCATTGCACTAGCGAGAATTGGAGAAGATCGTCGATTTAGATGATTCACTTTTGTCAATATTTGTTTTTTGATAAATTTGATCAATAACTTATTATATTCTATCAATTTCTTAAATAACGAGATTATCATAATCAATATAAAATATAATTTGTATGTGATACACAATTAATTAAAAATAAGGACAAAATAATTATTTTATGCAATCATGATTACTGCACCACTGTTTCAAAACAGTTTTTAAAAATCACGATCAGTTAATCTCACAGCACATTACATTCATATAATCTCACCGCTATTTGTTAAACGTTGTTCCAAACGTACTCAATATTTTACAAATGTTATCAATTTTTATCTCGAAAATAATAATGATAATTTTATAATGTTTTAAAACCAAACAAATCCACAATTAATGTGAAGTAATTTTAAAACTATATCGTAAAATAGCACGACATAGACATGCAATTAATGATGATCATGTGAGAATCCAGTGCAAATAAATTATCCCAGTACGAAAAGCTGTTATTTTTGGGCATATTCGCCCTATAGTTGAAGCTAATGAGTTCAAAATAAAAACAAATATTTCTCATGTCAAAATGTGAGCACCACACAAAAGACAAATGGGGTCATCTCACTATTTATGTTGATAAAATGTCTTCTATATACCATGTTAACAAATTTGATTCTTATACTTTGTAATGAAATATTTAATTCGCAAACTTTAAAGTTTAGAAACATTTGAACTTATTCTCTAAACTCAAAACACTAAATAGATCTTGAACATTCCGGCATATTCCATGATCCTAAATAGTTTACAAATTATTGAGTTTATTTGGGATAGGGCGAGCCAGAACTCAAGTGCGTTGAACCCAATTTTCTAAGACGTGTTTTTTAAAAACAGAAGACAAATCGCATTGCGTTCAACCTTATTTTTTTGCGTTTTCATCACCAGCGTTAATAGCAGTTATCATCTCAATGCGATTTTGTAAAACACTAAAATGTCCTAATGAATCCTGCATATTACTTTTATCACATGTTGTTATATCAATCGGTGTACCACCGGTATATTGATGGGTACCATCCCGTATCACATTTTAGTGTGGATCTTGAGTTTTTCGTCCAACCATAATAAAATAAAATATTGTTGTTATATCTCGTTATCAAATACTTTAAACGCAAGATTATTTAATCTTCTCTAATTTCAATTGTGTAAGTATGATTTTTGGATTTTCGGGCATCACTCATGAAATATCCATTTTATCTATAGTTTGACATTTATGTAAAATTGATGCAATTTCGAATGTTAAGAAATATAAATTGATTAATTAGAGTAAATTATATTTCTTGATAGTAAAGATAAATATGTACTTTTACTAAAATCGCGTTCATCACATCGGTGTTTTTTTAAATAAAACAATTTTTAAAATCATGTTATTTATAAATACATTCAACTCACCACAATTTATCTCACAACACCTCACCACATTTTACTAACAAGTAACGCTGTACCAAACAAGCCTATTATTGATGGGTAAGTCCCTCCTCATTCAAGTGGGACCCTCACTAAAGAAATTTTATAGGACGAAGATAGTCTAAGAAACCTATGCAACAACACATTTTGACTCACGTATGAGATTGGTGGCCAATCCCAAATCCAAGGCCTATATAAAGAGATCATATTGCTTGTTAAGAATCATCCGACAACCTCATTTGAGTGTTCGAGGGAGAAGAGTAGAAGAGAAAAATAGGGAAGAAACGTTTTCATCTCTTATCGTGTTTTCATAATGTTTTTGTAAGAGTGTAATATTTATTTCCTAAATATATAAGGAGTTTCAAAATAGTTGAGGGTAGTGGGAGTGTTGGGAAACACTGTTTTACCATCTATTTGGGTAATTTCTACTCTATATATATATCTATGGTAAATTCTTTTTTGTATATCTATTATTGATAATAATAAAAGTTTCTCTGGTAGGACACGGGGCTAGTCTTAATTTGGGTGAATCACGATAAATTTCGATGTCTATTTATTTATCATATTTGCATCGTCGATACCTCAATTTCATAACTTCCGTTATGTACCCAACAAGTGGCATCAGAGCTAGATTCAGTTTTGAAATCAGCTTATCGTATGCTTTGTGGTTGCCACTAAGTGGACCATCTATATCATAAAATAAGTTCGATTATTTTGACTATTCTTAACAGATATTGTGCCTATAGAGGTTAAGGCAAGCAATATGATCAAATTAAATAGATCGAATTACTATATGTGGAAGAACAAGATGAAAGATCTTTTGTTCATGACGAAGATGCATTTAACGATGTTTGGCGAATCCATACTGGAGGGAATGTCCGATGCTGACTAGGATTTCAAGCATAAACAAGTATGTAGTTTTATCCTGCAATATGTCGAAGAAAATGTGAACAATCAAATTTGTGACGAAGTACAAGCGNTGTACCAAACAAGCCCATTATTGATGGGTAAGTCCCTCCTCATTCAAGTGGGACCCTCACTAAAGAAAATTAAAGGACGAAGATAGTCTAAGAAACCTATGCAACAACACATTTTGACTCACGTATGAGATTGGTGGCCAATCCCAAATCCAAGGCCTATATAAAGAGATCATATTGCTTGTTAAGAATCATCTGACAGCCTCATTTGAGTGTTCGAGGGAGAAGAGTAGAAGAGAAAAATAGGAAGAAACGTTTTCATCTCTTATCGTGTTTTCATAATGTTTTTGTAAGAGTGTAATATTTATTTCCTAAATATATAAGGAGTTTCAAAATAGTTAAGGGTGGTGGGAGTGTTGGGAAACACTGTTTTACCACCTATTTTGGGTAATTTCTACTCTATATATTTATCTATGGTAGATTCTTTTTTGTATATCTATTATTGATAATAATAGAAGTTTCTCTGGTAGGACACGGGGCTAGTCTTAATTTGGGTGAATCACGATAAATTTTGATGTCTATTTATTTATCATATTTGCATCGTCGATACCTCAATTTCATAACTTCCGTTATGTACCCAACAAGTGGCATCAGAGCTAGATTCAGTTTTGAAATCAGCTTATCGTATGCTTTGTGGTTGCCACTAAGTGGACCATCTATATCATAAAATAAGTTCGATTATTTTGACTATTCTTAACAGATATTGTGCCTATGGAGGTTAAGGCAAGCAATATGATCAAATTAAATAGATCGAATTACTATATGTGGAAGAACAAGATGAAAGATCTTTTGTTCATAACGAAGATGCATTTAACGATGTTTGGCGAATCCATACTGGAGGGAATGTCCGATGCTGACTAGGATTTCAAGCATAAACAAGTATGTAGTTTATCCTGCAATATGTCGAAGAAAATGTGAACAATCAAATTTGTGACGAAGTACAAGCGGAAAGTCTTTGGAAGAAACTTGAGAAATTATATGTCTCAAAAAGCAACTACACCAAATTGATCTATTTGAACATCTTGGTTCTTACAAATTACCAGGATGGTACTTGGATCGTTGATCGCTTGAATAGTATTCAAGATATATTAGTTCAACTCTCAACAATAAGTATTAAACTTGACGATGAATTAAATGTATTGTTTATTATGAGATCCTTAGCGGAATCATGGGAATCGTTGAAGGTATCACTTACTAGCTCTGTAATACTACCGTTGAACAAGTCAAAAGTAGAATTCTGAACGAAAAAATGAGACGACGGACTCAAGAGACATCACTGTCTCAGTAAGAGATTATGATGGCTGATTCTATGGTAATGAATACTAAGCGGAGCTCTAGATATGCGAAGCATGACAAGAGCCGATGGCAGTCAAACAAATACACAAAGTTGAGTGCCACCATTGAAAGAAGAAAGACCACATCAATATAAATTGCCGACTATTCAAACAAGAATATGCAGCGAAGGGCAAAGGATGTTATAGCTTTGATGATGAGCAAACTAATGTAGTATGGGAATTCAACATCGTGTATGACAATAATATTGTGAATTCCACATCTCAAGAGATGAGTTGGATTCAAATTTTATGATCCAGCCACCAACAAACTTATCAGAAGTTGTGATGCCAAGTTCGTTGAAGACGTAATCATTGCGGATATTGGAACAATTAGTAAAGATGCTGCTAAATCTGATGGTGATTCAAAAAAATTGAGGGTTATGCCTTCAACAAAGGTGTCAGGACATGTTGGAGATTATAGATTTCATCCACCTGATGATGAGAATGAATCACACATTCCTAAAGATTATCCAGCTGACAATGTTGATAATGGCGAAGATACAATATAAGTCCATGTTGGTTCTCCTGTTCAGACAACTAGATCTGTTAGAGTTATACAACGATCTACTAGATATTCTCCAGATGGAGGGGGAGAACCAGAATTCCACGAGGAAACTATGAATGATGATTTCAGGCAGAAGTGGAATGATGTCATGCAAGACGAGATGCAGTCATTTCATGAGAATGCAACTCTCGAGTTGGTAAAGTTGCTAAAGACAAGAAGGTTTTGAGGAATGAGTGGGTTTTCATGATTAAGCATGATGATCATAATCCACAACCACGGTTTAAAGCAAGACTTTTCATGAATGGATTCAATCAAAGAAACTGTATTAACTTTGATAAGATATTCTCATCCATTGTGAAGATGACATTCATTTAGACTTTGATGGGGTTAGCAGCATTTCTCAACCTCGAGGATGAACAAATGGATGTAAAAACTGCCTTCATACACGGAGATTTGGAAGAAGAAATATATATGTATCAACTAGAAGGTTTTGTGAAGAAAAGCAAAGAGAGTTATATATGCAAGCTAAAGAATAGTCTTTATAGCTTAAAACAAGCACCGAGATAGTGGTATATAGCTACATGAAAACTACTTCATATCACTGTGTATTCATGAAGTAGTTTTTTGAAGATGATTTTATCTTGCTATTGTTGTACGTGGGCAACATGCTGCTTTTTTATCATAATTGTTCGAGGATTGTTGAGTGAAACAACAGTTGAGTAAGTCTTTTGTGATAAAAGACATAGGAACAACAGATCAAATTCTTGACATGAAGATCATGAGATACATGAATTTTTAGAAGTTATGAATTTCACATGAGAAGTAAATTGAGTAAGTACTTCAAATGTTCAACGTGGACAAGTCTAAAACGGTTAGTTGTCCTCTTGCTAACCACTTTAGATTTAGTTCTATCTCTTCTACGGAAAAGTGGAATGAAGAGATCGTTATAATGTCATAGGTTTTAGATGTTGGTAGCTTGATTTACGCCATGGCGTGTACGCAGCGAGACATTGCTCACTCTGTTAAAGTTGTGAGTCACTTTCTTTCGAAATCGAGCAAGGAGCATTGGGCTGTAGTGAAGTAGATCCTTAGGTATTTACGCGAATCTCCAAGATGTGTTTGTGTTTTGTAGAAGGTGATCCAATACTAGTTGGATATACAGACGCTGTCATGGCATGAGATGATGACTCGAGGAAGTCTACATTTGGATACATGATTACATATTCAGGGGGAACTTTGAATGACAATATAAACTCCGAAAGTGTGTTGCTCTTACGACAACGGAGCCCGAGTTTATCGCAGTAACAGAAACTTTCAAAGAGTTACTGTGGTTGAAGTTCTTAAAAGAACTCGGTATCGATAAGCAGAATTATCAGTCATTATGCAATAATCAAAGTGCAATTTATCTAACGAAGAATATTTCATTTCACTGGAGATCCAAGCATATTGAGAAAACTGAGGAAAATAGATCGAATATGATGACAAATGTGTTGTCAAGATCAAACTTTGAGTATTGTCGAGCTGCAGATGGACTAGTGGATTCCTCCAATGTGTCGGGAGTGGGAGAATTGATGGGTGGATCCCTTCACATGCAAGGGAAGCCCACAGCAAAGAAATAAGTCTAAGAAACATGTGCTACCATATTGACTAATGTATGAGATTGGTGGCCAACCCCAAATCCAGCGCCTATATAAGGAAATCATCTTGCCTAATAAGAATCATCCCACAGCCTCATTTGAGTGTTCGAGAGAAAAGAGTAGAAGAGAGAAAAATGAAAGAAACGTTTTCTTCCCTAATCATGTTTTCGGAAAGTTTTCGGAAGAGTGTTTAATATTTAGAAATATTTGCTAAATATACGGGAGTCTCAAAATAGTTTAGGGATAGTAGGATGTTGGGTAAACAATGTTTTACCGCCAATTTTAGGTAATTTCTATTGTAAATATTTATTTATAGTATATTCTCTTTGTCTATCTACTATTAGTAATAATGGAAGTTTCTCTCATACGACTTGTAGAATAGCTTATTTTGGGTGAACCATTAAATTTCGATGTTGATTTATTTAAAATATTTACATCGTCAATACCTCGATTTCATAACTTTCGTTGTGCACCCAACAATTATTTCATGGAGAAATCCTGAAAAAATCATAGGATCCGACTTATAATCATATACATGCGATATTGGATAAAAAATAGTTCTTGATTAGTCAATTTATTTCATTTATATTTAGCTTAATTAATGGTGGAATTATATGTGACACAATCGACTTATGAGTTTTGGCCCAAAATGTGTGATTTTACGTTCTCGGGTGAGTACAACTCTACCTTGCTTTCCACTATAATCAATCGATAGATACAATACAATCTAGAGGTATCACAAGTTCGAGTGGAAACATTTCGAAAAATGATTGGGATCATGCAGTCACTTGACCTGCCAACTCCACACGAGTTTGGCCAAATAACCTACTCCATGCGAGTTCAAGTAGAAGTCCAAGCGGGTGTGGGCTCATGACCAAGCTCATGCGAATCAGTCCAAGTCTCCGTGAAATACGATACGAAACACCGCAAGTAATGAGCCCACACAAGTCCAAATGAGTAGTGACGCAGAAGCAACTCCACTCGACTAGGAGATCAATTTCATGTGACTTAGGAGTAAGTCAGCTTGAGTTAGGCTAGAAAAGCACGTCTACGTGAGTCCCNAGACTCGTGTAATGAGTCTTATTTCGCCTTTATTCTATGTGTATATTTCTTATTTAACCCGCATTTTTCAATTAACTGGCACGAAGCCATGCTAGGTGAAGTCTTGTTGACCTGTTTCTTAATTTATTATCTCAGCATTTGCTAGCTCTGCAGCAACAATTTTCCCAAATTTGTCAGCAGCGCTCAACCCTGTGAGTTAATATTGGATTTTGCATTTGATTTAGCTTTAATGTAATCTTATTTTTCCGCTTTTAAAGTTTATCATCTTTAAGTTGTTACATATAAATTTAGCCTTTAATTTAACTCTGAAGCACCATCATTTGGGCCTTATACTTGACATTGTTCTTTTCAGAGATGGAACTCAATCCAATCAAGGTACAAGTACAAACTATCTCAAACTGCGCTTCTACCATTCATTAAGCAATCTCACTTATTATTTACTTTAAGTTTCAAGAAAAGTAGGGGTCGGCATGGGTCAATTCAATTCGTAGGCCGATTCGTCAAATATTAGTTTATATGTTGGGCCACAAAATTCAACCCGTCAACCCGTATGGTTCAATGGGTTGAAATGAGCCAATTTTTTTAAAAAAAATAAATTAGGGTTTAAATTATGATTTTTTAGTTTATGTTATATAACCCGTTGACGGGTTGGACCGTATTTTCAATCCGTTGGGTTAAACGAGTTGGATCCATAATCCGTTTGGTCGGACCCGTGTCCACCTCTAAAGCAAAGCTTTTTGATGCACCTCAACTGCATATCCTCAAAGTAACTTGAATTTGAATTTGCTAATGAATATGTTTGGTAAACTTGGAGCCGGTGGCTTGACTCCAAATCAGCCTAATGGTTGTTAATCACTCTCCTTCTCTCATTTACTTCAAAAACAACTCACTCTGATCTTTTGTTGTTTCTTCAGTGCCCCCGGAAGAGCTCTATGCAACTCAACTCTCCCAACTTCAAGAGATGGGATTCTTCGACACACAAGAGAACATAAAAGCACTCCGAGCTACTGCTGGAAACGTTCACGCTGCAGCCGAACGTCTCCGGGGAAGCCCTGGTCAATAATATAGTGTTGCTGGCTCCTATTTCTGGAATTTTATTGGACACAACCAGAAGCAGCCAAAGTGTAAAACTAAAGCCCCTCACTCACTCCATGTCCTTAAAAATGCAATTATGTTGTGCGTTGGTGCGCTGAAGCATATGTCTTGATTTTCTTCAATTTTCTCTGTGAGCTTGCAGATGAAGATTAATCACACTTTCCCCTTCACTTTTGTCTCTGTACATAGAAACCCTTTTCACTATATTTCCTACTTTACCATGAATTTCATTACAGCATCTGGTTTTGTTGTCTGGGATTTAGTTACAATTTACTTTCCTTATTCTTAAGGCTTAGTCTTTAGAGTTATAATTAGCTCAAAGTGGACAATTTTGTTGCTTAAATCCCAAATTTTGTGTGCAGNAGGACTTTGTTTTCCTCAGTTGGATTCTAATGCAATTCCAGACCCATTGGCATTCAGTCATTTAACAGAAAATCCTGCTGTGGCGCAAATGTTGCAGAGTTTACTTACCCATCCTCAATATATTGATCAAGTATTTCTCCATCTTTTGATTCTTTTTTTTGTTAAGTTGAATTTGTGTTCAATATATGTTCCGTTGCAGATTTTAGGCTTATGGCTTCAGCTTCGTAACCTTCTGGAGGTGAATCCCCAACTGAGAGAAATGATTCAGAACTCTGAATTACTATGGGAGTTGACCTCTCCCGCCATCATTCAGGTATCTAGCCTTTCATACACTTCTTTTTGCAAGTTATCAGTATTACAGACTCGTGTAATGAGTCTTATTTCGCCTTTATTCTATGTGTATATTTCTTATTTAACCCGCATTTTTCAATTAACTGGCACGAAGCCATGCTAGGTGAAGTCTTGTTGACCTGTTTCTTAATTTATTATCTCAGCATTTGCTAGCTCTGCAGCAACAATTTTCCCAAATTTGTCAGCAGCGCTCAACCCTGTGAGTTAATATTGGATTTTGCATTTGATTTAGCTTTAATGTAATCTTATTTTTCCGCTTTTAAAGTTTATCATATTTAAGTTGTTACATATAAATTTAGCCTTTAATTTAACTCTGAAGCACCATCATTTGGGCCTTATACTTGACATTGTTCTTTTCAGAGATGGAACTCAATCCAATCAAGGTACAAGTACAAACTATATCAAACTGCGCTTCTACCATTCATTAAGCAATCTCACTTATTACATGGGTCAATTCAATTCGTAGGCCGATTCGTCAAATATTAGTTTATATGTTGGACCACAAAATTCAACACGTCAACCCGTATGGTTCAATAGGTTGAAATGAGCCAATTTTTTTTTTAAAAAAAATTAGGGTTTAAATTATGATTTTTTAGTTTATGTTTTTAGTTTTGAGTTTATGCTATATAACCCGTTGACGGGTTGGACCGTATTTTCAATCCGTTGGGTTAAACGAGTTGGATCCATAATCCGTTTGGTCGGACCCGTGTCCACCTCTAAAGCAAAGCTTTTTGATGCACCTCAACTGCATATCCTCAAAGTAGCTTTTCGGGTTCCACTCTTCGTCTAACAATATATTGCTTGCTTTGAGATCACGATGAATAATACTTGAAGGTGAATCGTCATGTAGATACGCAAGCCCCTTCGCAATGCCCCCTATGATCTTGCATCTTATATCCCACTTGATTTCAGGTCGTTTCATAGGATCTAGTAAAGATATTAACACATATCTAAGGATGTCACTCTGCTTATAACAATAAAAATAACACGAACTTGTTGAAATACATAGAAATATTATAGTAGGAGTGATATCATAATTTATAATTAATCGGTTTGTCCTAGTATTTTCAATATGAGATAATAATCTAAAAAAAAACACTACACACAAACACTCTCAATATGAGTTACTTCTCTTATGAAATAGACTACACAGAAACTCTCTCGATCATTCGATTATTTAATTTCTACATTGTATTAGAGCTCTGGGTGGGTTTCAGGGGGATTCTTACCGAATTATTAAAAAAACTCTGGTAGAAAAACGCATCGAACTTAGGCGATAAAAATAGATCGACATATATTCGAGCAGTACTAAACATACTGAAATAAGTTTAGTTTAAGCCGGACCAAGGCTGGTTCGACCTAAGGGGAAGCATTGAAATATTGTCTCAAATCGGTTGTGGAAATAGAAATGATCTAATTTATAAGATGACTGATATAATAATTTATAAGTAATCCTAGCATTTTCAATGTAATTTGCTTATTGGACTATACGAACATTCTCCAATACTGAATTTCTATAGAACTTACCGAATATGTAGCGATCAAGACTTGTCTTCTTGAAGTATTGATATATGAGAAGCTTCTCCGTTCCATGAATAGAGAAGCCAAGCAGAGTTACCAGATTTCTATGCTGAAGCTTAGCAACAAGTGAAGCTTCATTTTTGAATGTCTCATTTCCCTGCGATGATGAATCTAAAGAAACTCTCTTCACTGCGACTTCTTGCCCATTTTCAAGTGTACCCTAAACAAGAAATGTGTAAATTTCGAAACATTTTAAGACATAATTGAAACAAACCTTGTAAACAGATCCAAATCCTCCTTGTCCAATCTTATTTACTTCAGAGAAATTATCAGTAGACTCTTTGATTTTCCAATACTCATACTCCAAACTCAAATAATTTAAGGACTCCTGGTTTGCATTTGCAATAGCTTCTCTTTTTCTCTTTTCTTCTGAAATAAACAGAATATTCTCTGTGTTGGTGTAAAGAAATACGTTGTCCACAGCCTCCAACTTACAGGTTGTTCAAAGGACATACTTTCCAAGTTACGAAATTATAAATATGATTCATTTTTTAGCAAAACATGTATTTGTAGCCCTCTATCTTCAATAAAATGCACATAAGACAACTCAAGTTTTCAATATAGTTTATCATTGTATGTGTAATGAACTCGTAAATTTGTAATATTTTATACACAATTCTCGAACATCAATAACAAATTTTGTATAATTTTTCAAACGGATCTTATTTGCGTATTTTGTGAGGGGTTTTTAAACAGTTTTCAACTTACGGAAAACCGGTGTTAGAATATCAGGAGTAAAAAACAAACGACAATGATAACTTTATTTGTCATTCTTGCAATTTCGTAAATTGGAAGGCATGTCCTTTATGCAAATCGTAAATTGAGAGCTAATTATGCAATTTTCTCAAAGAAATACATTTATTGAATTACCTCTATGTTTCTTCAACCTTTTCACTATGAAGATGATGGCTTTAACAAGTAGAAGAAGAACAAAAATCATACCCAAAACCATAAACAGTATTGAGACCATACCAAGCCCAGCTAAGATGCTTATATTCCTGGCTATGGGTTGAGCGGACGAAACGTCGACAAGGTACAGAATACTGCCGAGCAGCACAATCAAAAGGCGTTGAAGCCCAAATCCCATATCTCAAGGAGCAGAAACAAGCGACAGAGCTACGAGATTGAATGGCTCTTCTTCCCCGCGTATTGGAAGAAATGATAAGCTCTCAATGACATTTCTTCAAAAAAATGTTCTTCAATATGCTTGTTGACATTTCTTCAAGAAAGCTACACCTCATCCCCTCATTCAAATTTTATAAAATATTGCTCAAATTATAAAGTCCGACTAAAATTACAATGTGAATGGACATGAATATGATGTATAAGTGAAGAAAATTATATCGTAAAAGATTTTAAAGAAGTCATTTACTATGGTACCAAAATTCTATTTTATATACCAATTCAAGCAACATTCAATTTTCCAATGTGGAATAATGTTATATTTAACAACACACCATCTCGAGTTCAAATATATAATAAATTTAGACTTTCGAATTGANCTTCACTGCAACTTCTTGCCCATTTTCAAGTGTACCCTAAACAAGAAATGTGTAAATTTCAAAGCATTTTAAGACATAATTGAAAGAAACCTTGTAAACAGATCCAAATCCTCCTTGTCCAATCTTATTTACTTCAGAGAAATTATCAGTAGACTCTTTGATTTTCCAATACTCATACTCCAAACTCAAATAATTTGAGGATTCCTGGTTTGCATTTGCAATAGCTTCTCTTTTTCTCATCTTCTGAAATAAACAGAATATTCTCTGTGTTGGTGTAAAGAAATACCGGCGATGTATATCCACAACCTCCTAACTCACTCGTTGTTTAAAGGACATACTTTTGCAAGTTACGAAATTGTAAATATGATTCATTTTTTAGCAAAATATATATTTGTAGCCCTCAATCTTCAATTAAATGCACATTAGATAACTTAAATTTTCAATACATTTTATCATTGTATATATAATGAATTCGTAAATTTGTAATATTTATGTACAATTCTTGAACATCAATAGCAAATTTTGTATACTTTTTCAAACGAATCTTATTTGCGTATTTTGTGAAGGGTTTTTAAACTGTTTTCAACTTACGGAAAACCGGTGCTAGAATATCAGAAGTAAAAAACAAACGACATTGATAACTTTATATATCATTCCTGCAATTTCTTAAATTGGAGGACGTATCCTTTACGCAACTCGTAAGTTGAAAGCTAATTATGCAATTTTCTCAAAGAAATACATTTATTGAATTACCTCTATGTTTCTTCAACCTTTTCACTATGAAGATGATGGCTTTAACAAGTAGAAGAAGAGCAAAAATCATACCCAAAACCATAAACACTATCAAGACTAAACCAACCGTAGACAAATTCGTGGCTACGGATTGAGCCGACGAAACGTCGACAAGGTACAGAATACTTCCGAGTAGCACAATCAAAAGGCGCTGAAGCCCAAATCCCATATCTCAAGGAGCATAAACAAGCAACAGAGCTACGAGATTGGCTGGCTCTTCTTCCCCGAGTATTGTAAGAAATGATAAGCTCTCATTGACATTTCTTCAAGAAAAGTTAGTGCTGAAATATATCCATATCAGTTGTGAAAATACAAAAATCATACTTTATAAGATGAGTGAAATCAAAAACAATCGATTTAGCTCAAATTATTTCAATTTGATTAACTTATCTTATGAACAGGATCACATTTCATGGCCCTTTAAATCATGAATTTCAACATAGTATCGGAGTGGGTTCAGAAAATCTTGAGTGATCTTGTCGGGATTNTAGAATATCAGGAGTAAAAAACAAACGACATTGATAACTTTATGTGTCATTCTTGCAATTTCGTAAATTGGAAGGCATGTCCTTTATGCAAATCGTAAATTGAGAGCTAATTATGCAATTTTCTCAAAGAAATACATTTATTGAATTACCTCTATGTTTCTTCAACCTTTTCACTATGAAGATGATGGCTTTAACAAGTAGAAGAAGAACAAAAATCATACCCAAAACCATAAACACTATCAAGACTAAACCAACCGTAGACAAATTCGTGGCTACGGATTGAGCCGACGAAACGTCGACAAGGTACAGAATACTTCCGAGTAGCACAATCAAAAGGCGCTGAAGCCCAAATCCCATATCTCAAGGAGCATAAACAAGCAACAGAGCTACGAGATTGGCTGGCTCTTCTTCCCCGAGTATTGTAAGAAATGATAAGCTCTCATTGACATTTCTTCAAGAAAAGTTAGTGCTGAAATATATCCATATCAGTTGTGAAAATACAAAAATCATACTTTATAAGATGAGTGAAATAAAAAACAATCGATTTAGCTCAAATTATTTCAATTTGATTAACTTATCTTATGAACAGGATCACATTTCATGGCCCTTTAAATCATGAATTTCAACATAGTATCGGAGTGGGTTCAGAAAATCTTGAGTGATCTTGTCGGGATTAGTCCCGCTTAATGAAATTGATCGGTTGGTAATCTACCTATTTGAATTAACAAGTCCAATTTATTAGGTGGTTTGACTTGAGGGATGTGTTGAAATTGTGGTTATTGTCCCACATTGGAAAATGAAAATAGATTGCATTGGTTTATAAGAAGAAAAGTGGATAATAGTCAATGACTTGTTCAAGTGTTTTACAATGTGGTCTTCTTCATCTTATACGTTGTATTCGAGCACACTCTCCATGTTAATTGATTAAATTCTAGAAATGTAAGAGTTAATTTCTCATTGACATTGTCTTGCTGAAAGCTACATCTCATCCCCGCTTCAAATTTTATAAAATATTGTTAAAATATCAAATTATCCCATATTTGATTTGGGATTGAAATTTGAATTTGTTTAAAAGAGGAAATTGGTGCCATCTTTTATGATATGGTAAATGAATTTGGTATGGTATGGTAAATTGAAATTCATCTCCACGGTAAATGAATTTGAATCTTTTATGATATGGTATCATCCTCTTATACATTATATCCGAACATACTTCTCATATAAATTGATCTAACTCTATAAATTTAATATATTATCATAGCCATGTAGAAATTGAGGATTTAATGGATCGAAAAAGTGTCTGTATAATCCAATACATAAGTGAAGTGAATCACATTGAAAAAAACAGATCAAACCAATTATTTATATTTAAGAAAATTATATGTGAGAACCACTGGTAATCGACTAACGCAAATTTAAAACACCAAGAATTATACGTGGGAAACTCGAGGGTCTGTATTTCTCTTCATAATTTCTCTCTTTACAACTATTAAATATAAATCGTAATCTTCCCCTATATCATCAAATGTTCCTCAAACTCATTAATATGACTTTTCATGCATAAATGTCATGTGACGCCGTCTGAGATTGGTGGTGCAATTGTTGTTAACATTTTGCATCTTCACCATCCATGACAACTGTATACGCCACCGTACTTCGTCGACCAGTTATACTTGTATGTGTCGACTGCCTATATGACTCTCGACGATGTTTTGCTTCCTGCATGTCGATCATCCGTCCAATGTACGTCTCGATCTCCCTTCTGCATATCCGACCCGATTTGTCCAACATGTCGTCATAAATTCATGTATTAACATCTCCGTAGATCACTTTTAGAATAGATTATCCAAATAATGACATGATAAATTACACTGCATCACACCACTATTATCATGTTTAAAACCAATTACTATGTTACCACAATATGTGACACGACACCATTCGCGATTCGTAATGCGTAATTTTTTAGAGAATCCGGATATATTCGTTAAGGATTCGTAAATTTTATAATTATAATAATTATTTTAGTTATATAATTTATAGTTTTTCATATGTTAAAATAATCATAATTATTGATAACATATATTTTAATCAAGATAAAATTATAAACATGAGATATAATAAATAATTTATCATCAAACTAAAAATTTGTTAAAATTCAAAATCAATAAAATAATTAAAAGTCGATAAATATTATATAACTTATAAAATTTCTAACATAATAAATTAGATTTTTTATTTGTTTTTAGAATTTTTTGAATTTTGTCTTCTCATTTTACCCGATTCGAGGGAAAATCGGAAGAAAATTGCGAATCCTAAAGAATCTAATTCGTAAATTTCTGTAAAAATAAAGAATTTTGGTAACATAGAAACCAAACATACCCGCTATTAATTTGAATTAATTTTAAAACTATATCTTAAAATAACTCAACATAGACATGCAATAGTGATAATGTGAGAATTCATTGCAAATAAATGATCCACGTACGATAACCTGTCATTCTTTGGCATATTGCCCTATCATTGAAGTTAGTGAGTTCAGAATAACAACAAATATTTCTCATGCCAAAATGTGAGCACCACACAAAAAGTATTGATGACGACAAAAGAGTAGAAGTTGAGACAAATTGTGTCATCTCACTATTTATATTGATAATATGTCAAAAAAATATTGATAAAATGTCTTCGATTCCATTTTGACAAATTCTATAATGCTTTGTAAGAACATATTTAATTGTTCTTCAAATTTTAAAGCTTTGGCAAGCCAGATCCATGAAACCATTCCTAATGATTTTGGTTAAGGATCTTAATTACCAAATTAATAATTTTGAGGATTAATTATGATATATACAATAAATTTTGATCAATATTTGAATACAGACCCAAACCACGTATATCGGTCTGGACCGATACACCGGTATACCACCGATACATAGGGCGGTATAGTGGTCTTAGATAACTTTTGTTGTATTAATTACAGGATGTAGACTAGTGTAGACTTGTAGTCTATCCTATATATTAATTGTTAAAGACATATTGATGCGTAAGCAAAGAATAAAGAAGGAAGAGCAACACTCAATTTTATGTATCTTTTCTCCTCATATTGGATTTGGAAGAGCAACACTGGAAGTCAGGCTTCTTGCGAACAGAGAAGAATGAATAAACACTTTTTTCTAATAGTGGGTATGCCGTGTGATTTGCCGTAATTTTAAATTCCAAAATAAGGTTTATGATTGTATTTTTTAATTGGTTTTGTGATTTAATGGGTAAAACCCGACTCACTCGATCCATTAACCCATATATCGGCCGAGATAATTCACAGTACCGGTGCATACCGATAAAAACGAAATTTCTTTCATTACGACCGAAATTTCGTCCGAGATTAAAACATGATTTTGATAACTAATTTTGTAAAAAATTATTATGATAAAAAAAAACTATCAAAATTACAAAATATAAAAATCAATTTTACCATCTTCATACTTAAAAGATCATAATTGTAAACTTTAGGGAATAAAATTATCAACCATATGCACATGATTCTCGTATAGGGATTGTTATTCCTCATTACCAATTAAACAAATTATAACTTTACCGTTTAGTTATTCAAAATGAAATGTTACCATGTCAAGGAACTGTTTTTCTTCATTGGAGAGCAAGAAATGACTGAAGGCATGGCTCGCCTATATTGGATGATACTCATTATGTTTCTTATACAAATCACCTAAGAGCATACGAAATATCTAAATTTGTTTCAATGGGAAGTGGGATATTATTTGGATTCATTTTTAAGGTATGATCTCTTCTCACTTATATATTATATNGCCGGGTTGGACCAATGCTCATACTCGACGGGTCAACCCATTAACGGGTTGAAATATAACATAAACCCGTTGGACGAACCCATATGGGCTGATGGGTTTAATGGATTGAACCCGCAACCCATTGGGTCTGACTCACGTTCACCTTTAGAATTTAAATCGAGTTCATTAATTGTCAAATTGAAAATTTTAGAGATTAATTATGACATATGAACTAAAGTTTAGAAATTGATTTTGCCAACATTTACAAAATATGATGATCAATTTACCATATTTGTATTTTGAAGATCACAATGATAAAATTTTAGGGAATAAAATTATCAAAACCATGAAAATATGTCAACACAATGCACATGATTCTCTTAAATAGATTATTCTTCCTCATTAATAATTAAACAAATTAAATACTTTGCCCTTTAGCTATTCAAAATGAAATGTTACCATGTCAAGGCACTGTGTTTTCTTCATTGGAGAACAAGAAATGACTGAAGGCATGGCTTGGGATTGGGCGTGCCTCAAAATCGGTGAGAATACTCCACGGCTCCCACTGCATTGGATGATACTCATTATGTTTCTTCGATTGATCACCATGTTGGAGATGATGTAATCATCAAATGCGAAAATTGTGAATTATCCGTTGGAAGAAATATTACAGTCAACCGCAGCAAATCTCCCAAGAATTAGGTCAACCGACACGGTCAAATGCGATCCTCAGTTTATGCAATTCTGTTATCAAAATCTCTTTGAATTTATATTTTCTCTCTTTTATAAATAAGTTGTAAACATTATGTTGAAATAATAAGTTTGTATCAGTTTGAATCCGTTTGAAAAAAACCTTTATTTTTCAATTCTCTGTAATCATTTTATTTTACAGAAGAATAACATAACTCATTNGTTATTTAAAATTTTTGAGGTTCGATGTTCGTTAGGAATTCGAATTTGGGAGCTCGATTCACAAAAATTGAGCTCAAACTTGAGCATTGCAATTTACTTGGATTCGAGAGTTCGCAAACAGATTGAATTCATCACCGCGCCTTAACATATTCCATTTCGGCCAACCCGTCGGCTGGGTTGGACCAATACTCAAACCCGACTGGTCAACCCATTAACGGGTTGAAATATAACATCAACCCGTTGGACGAACCCATATGGGCTGCTGGGTTTAATGGATTGAACCCGCAACCCATTGGGTCTGACCCACGCTCACCTTTAGAATTTAGATCGAGGTCATTAATTGTCAAATTGAAAATTTTAGATATTAATTATGACATATGAACTAAAGTTTAGAGATTGACTTTGCCAACATTTACAAAATATGATGATCAATTTACCATATTTGTATTTTGAAGATCACAATGATAAAATTTTAGGGAATAAAATTATCAAAACCATGAAAATATGTCAACAAAATGCACATGATTCTCTTAAATAGATTGTTCTTCCTCATTAATAATTAAACAAATTAAATACTTTTCCCTTAAGCTATTCAAAATGAAATGTTACCATGTCAAGGCACTGTGTTTTCTTCATTGGAGAACAAGAAATGACTGAAGGCATGGCTTGGGATTGGGCGTGCCTCAAAATCGGTGAGAATACTCCACGACTCCCGCTGCATTGGATGATACTCATTATGTTTCTTCGATAGATCACCATGTTGGAGATGAAATAATCATCAAATGCGAAAATTGTAAATTATCCGTTGGAAGAAATATTACAGTCAACCGCAGCAAATCTCCCGATGATTAGGTCAACCGACACGGTCAAATGCGATCCTCAGTTTATGCAATTTTATATGCAAATCCTTTTCAAACCATAGCTGTTTTATCCATTGTTCTTTTAATCATTATCGATCCTACGTATTGAATCCAACATATCCAAGAGCATATTGAATATGTAAATAGTGGTCCAGTGGAAGAGGTTTAGGATTGCTCTGATACTATACTAAGAGGAGATCATTATAAATTAAGATTAGTGTTGTTATTCGATATGAACAGTTCGTGTTCAAAATGTGTTCGTCTCGTATATGATCGTGTTTGTTCATTCAAATATAAATATGAACTTTGTTCGAACATTTCTTCATGTTCGTTTATAATCTGAACGAATATGAACATTTTAGTTAACAAATATAAACGTTCACAAATATATTATTATATTTATATTTAATAAATATATAATATTAAATTTTAAAAAAACTCTAATCTATCATATTTCACACTATCTCTCTATATTTTCCTATTTTTATAAAATTATTGGTATTATAATGTTTTTCTCTTTTTTTTCTAAATATGAAATTATATTTTTAAAATTCTCAATTTTAGTATATTGAATTTTAACATAAAATATGAAAATCGTTCGAACAAGTTGTTCGAATTTGTTATTCGAACGAACATGAACATTTATGTAAGTATTTGAACAATGTTCGAACATAAAAATTATCTTTCAAATAAAATACGAACAAACATAACCATGTTAGGATAAAAATATGAATGAATATGAACATAGTGAGTTCAGTTTGTTCGGATCGAATAACAACCCTAATTAAGATCCTCAATTATGGATATGGTCAATAGTTAGTCTAAGTAGATCATCAAATAACTTCCTAGCTTTTTCTTCCTTGAGAATTACATAAGAAGCTTTTGGAAATTTTCATGGCCTTAAGGTCATCTGGTATCTTATATGTATGCATCTCTATGGCATTAAATCTATTGGTTTTGTACATAAGGGGAGTGATATCACTAATAATTTGATTGCCAATAATTTTCAATATGATTAACTTCTTTTTTAGACTGAGATATAATACTCTCCCAACCTATTGAATCGTGAATTTTTATATGATCAACTTCAACAACCATATTCTTAAATGCAAAAGCAAGACTCGATTTTGGTAAAAAGAAGCATGTAAACACAATGATCGAAAGACATGTTCAGTTGAAGAATGATATGCTATGTTGCACGGTTCGACTGGGAATCGCTTATTATCCCGATCCAATTTAAACCGGTTGGCCTATTATTTTAAAAACCGGTTTTGGGGTCAAAAAATCCGGTTGAACCGGTTTATTTCTCTCAAAACCGGATAAAAAATCGATTTTTAAGAATTTATATTAAAATTTTTTTAAAAATACATCTCAAAAGTTTTTATGTTACCAAATTAAATTTATTAAGAATTTATTTTGAGTTCATTGTAAAAAAATATATTTTTAAATATAATTCTCTTATTCACTAACATTATTATTTATTTTTCTATTAAACCGGTTCAAACCGATCCGACCAGTAGAAAGCATTTCCGAACCACCGGTTCGATCGGTTTTAAAACCATGCTTGTTAATACTCAAAGAAGAACTTATGTGCGATACAATAGATTTTGAAAAATAAATATTTTAGGCTATGTTTTGCAATTAAAATGCAGTTTAAGAATGCGTTTTCATAATGTGATAAAAGATGAGGAATGTATTGAGTATTCTATAATTGATAAATTGAATTGTTGAATAAGAATAATGTTCTGTATAAAATTAGATAAAAGAAAAATATATCTAATAAAGAACACTTAATAAATTTACCAACATGATAAATTATACATAATGGTGTTGTTTGGAACTGCAGTTCACCGTCTGATGCGGTGAAGGTGTCGTAGTTTTTTTCATTTTAACGAAACATGCTTAACAAGTACGTTCGTTTCATCGCTGAAAACTGCAATGATATGACAGTAAATTTGAAGTAGTTGTGGGTAAAACACAGTTGTTTAATAACCATTCTAATATTCCTTTAAAATTAGAGTTTATAATTAATTTTTTTCAAAAATTAATTTATTATGAATTTAAATTCTTATCAATATTAATATTATTTTTATTAATATTAATTTTTATTACAATTCTTTAAATTTTTTGTCCATATTAATTTATTAATATTAATTTTTATTAATATTAATTTGATTAAGAGGATCCACACTTTGTAGAGATGGAACAAGATTGGAATATGGAAGTACAAATTCCGGTTGACTCATCACATATAGATGTTGAACTCATACAAGATAACTACATGATTCGAGTTAGGAATGAAATACGTGATCGCATTGCACTAGCGAGAATTGGAGAAGATCGTCGATTTAGATGATTCACTTTTGTCAATGTTTGTTTTTTGATAAATTTGATCAATAACTTATTATATTCTATCATTTTCTAAAATAACGAGTTTATCATAATCAATATAAAATATAATTTGTATGTGATACACAATTAATTAAAAATAAGGACAAAATAAATATTTTATGTAATCACGATTACTGCACCACTGTTTCAAAAAAGTTTTTAAAAATCACGATCAGTTAATCTCACAGCACATTACATTCATATAATCTCACCGCTATTTGTTATACGATGTTCCAAACGTACTCAATATTTTACAAATGTTATCAATTTTTATCTCGAAAATAATCATGATAATTTTATAATATTTTAAAACCAAACAAATCCACAATTAATGTGAAGTAATTTTAAAACTATATCGTAAAATAGCACGACATAGACATGCAATTAATGATGATCATGTGAGAATCCAGTGCAAATAAATTATCCCAGTACGATAAGCTGTTATTTTTTGGGCATATTCGCCCTATAGTTGAAGCTAATGAGTTCAAAATAAAAACAAATATTTCTCATGTCAAAATGTGAGCACCACACAAAAAGTAGCAGTTGAGACAAATGGGGTCATCTCACTATTTATGTTGATAAAATATCTTCTATATACCGTGTTAACAAATTTGATTCTTATACTTTGTAATGAAATATTTAATTCGCAAACTTTAAAGTTTAGAAACATTTGAACTTATTCTCTAAACTCAAAACACTAAATAGATCTTGAACATTCCGGCATATTCCATGATCCTAAATAGTTTACAAATTATTGAGTTTGTTTGGGATAGGGCGAGCCAGAACTCAAGTGCGTTGAACCCAATTTTCTAAAACGTGATTTTTAAAAACAGAAGACAAATCGCATTGCGTTCAACCTTATTTTTTTGCGTTTTCATCACCAGCGTTAATAGCAGTTATCATCTCAATGCGATTTTGTAAAACACTAAAATGTCCTAATGAATCCTGCATATTACTTTTATCACGTGTTTTTATATCAATCGGTGTACCACCGGTATATTGATGGGTACCATCCCGTATCACATTTTAGTGTGGATCTTGAGTTTTTCGTCCAACTCTAATAAAATAAAATATTATTATTTTTAAATTTTCGTAACGGTCGATATTCCATCCAGAGCAATATGACATTGAATTTATCTCATTTCGACAGAATATCTCGTTATCAAATACTTTTAACGCAAGATTATTTAATCTTCTCTAATTTCAATTGTGTAAGTATGATTTTTGGATTTTCGGGCATCACATATGAAATATTCATTTTATCTATAGTTTGACATTTATGTAAAATTGATGCAATTTCGAATGTTAAGAAATATAAATTGATTAATTAGAGTAAATTATATTTCTTGATAGTAAGGATAAATATATACTTTTACTAAAATCGCGTTCATCACACCGTTGTTTTTTATAAAACAATTTTTAAAATCATGTTATTTATAAATACATTCAACTCACCACAGTTTATCTCACAACAGTCACCACATTTTACTAACAAGTAACGTTGTACCAAACAAGCCCATTATTGATGGGTAAGTCCCTCCTCATTCAAGTGGGACCCTCACTAAAGAAAATTAAAGGACGAAGATAGTCTAAGAAACCTATGCAACAACACATTTTGACTCACGTATGAGATTGGTGGCCAATCCCAAATCCAAGGCCTATATAAAGAGATCATATTGCTTGTTAAGAATCATCTCACAGCCTCATTTGAGTGTTCGAGGGAGAAGAGTAGAAGAGAAAAATAGGAAGAAACGTTTTCATCTCTTATCGTGTTTTCATAATGTTTTTGTAAGAGTGTAATATTTATTTCCTAAATATATAAGGAGTTTCAAAATAGTTGAGGGTAGTGGGAGTGTTGGGAAACACTGTTTTACCACCTATTTTGGGTAATTTCTACTCTATATATTTATCTATGGTAAATTCTTTTTTGTATATCTATTATTGATAATAATAGAAGTTTCTCTGGTAGGACACGGGGCTAGTCTTAATTTGGGTGAATCACGATAAATTTCGATGTCTATTTATTTATCATATTTGCATCGTCGATACCTCAATTTCATAACTTCCGTTATGTACCCAACAAGTGGCATCAGAGCTAGATTCAGTTTTGAAATCAGCTTATCGTATGCTTTGTGGTTGCCACTAAGTGGACCATCTATATCATAAAATAAGTTCGATTATTTTGACTATTCTTAACAGATATTGTGCCTATAGAGGTTAAGGCAAGCAATATGATCAAATTAAATAGATCGAATTACTATATGTGGAAGAACAAGATGAAAGATCTTTTGTTCATGACGAAGATGCATTTAACGATGTTTGGTGAATCCATACTGGAGGGAATGTCCGATGCTGACTAGGATTTCAAGCATAAACAAGTATGTAGTTTTATCCTGCAATATGTCGAAGAAAATGTGAACAATCAAATTTGTGACGAAGTACAAGCGGAAAGTCTTTGGAAGAAACTTGAGGAATTATATGTCTCAAAAAGCGACTACACCAAATTGATCTATTTGAACAGCTTGGTTCTTACAAATTACCAGGATGGTACTTGGATCGTTGATCGCTTGAATAGTATTCAAGAGATATTAGTTCAACTCTCAACAATAAGTATTAAACTTGACGATAAATTAAATGTATTGTTTATTCTGAGATCCTTACCGGAATCATGGGAATCGTTGAAGGTATCACTTACTAGCTCTGTAATACTACCGTTGAACAAGTCAAAAGTAGAATTCTGAACGAAAAAATGAGACGACGGACTCAAGAGACATCACTGTCTCAGTCAGAGATTATGATGGCTGATTCTATGGTAATGAATACTAAACGGAGCTCTAGATATGCGAAGCATGACAAGAGCCGATGGAAGTCAAACGAATACACAAAGTTGAGTGCTACCATTGAAAGAAGAAAGACCACATCAATATAAATTGCCGACTATTCAAACAAGAAAAAGCAGCGAAGGGCAAAGGATGTTATAGCTTTGATGATGAGCAAACTAATGTAGTATGGGAATTCAACATCGTGTATGACAATAATGTTGTGAATTCCACATCTCAAGAGATGAGTTGGATTCAAATTTTATGATCCAGCCACCAACAAACTTATCAGAAGTTGTGATGCCAAGTTCGTTGAAGACGTAATCATTGCGGATATTGGAACGATTAGTAAAGATGCTGCTAAATCTGATGGTGATTCAAAAAAATTGAGGGTTATGCCTTCAACAAAGGTGTCAGGACATGTTGGAGATTATAGATTTCATCCACCTGATGATGAGAATGAATTAGACATTCCTAAAGATTTTCCAGCTGACAATGTTGATAATGGCGAAGATACAGTATAAGTCCATGTTGGTTCTCCTGTTCAGACTACTAGATCCGTTAGAGTTATACAACGATCTACGAGATATTCTCCAGATGGAGGGGGAGAACCAGAATTCTACGAGGAAGCCATGAATGATGAATTCAGGCAGAAGTGGATTGATGTCATGCAAGACGAGATGTAGTCATTGCATGAGAATGCAACTCTCGAGTTGGTAAAGTTGCTAAAGACAAGAAGGTTTTGAGGAATGAGTGAGTTTTCATGATTAAGCATGATGATCATAATCCACAACCACGGTTTAAAGCAAGACTTTTCAAGAATGGATTCAGTCAAAGAAAATGTATTAACTTTGACGAGATATTCTCATCCATTGTGAAGATGACATTCATTTAGACTTTGATGGGGTTAGCAGCATTTCTCAACCTCGAGGATGAACAAATGGATGTAAAAACTGCGTTCATACACGGAGATTTGGAAGAAGAAATATATATGTATCAACTAGAAGGTTTTGTGAAGAAAAGCAAAGAGAGTTATATATGCAAGCTAAAGAATAGTCGTTATAGCTTAAAACAAGCACCGAGATAGTGGTATATAGCTACATGAAAACTACTTCATATCACTGTGTATTCATGAAGTAGTTTTTTGAATATGATATTATCTTGCTATTGTTGTACGTGGGCAACATGCTGCTTTTTATCATAATTGTTCGAGGATTGCTGAGTGAAACAGCAGTTGAGTAAGTCTTTTGTGATAAAAGACTTAGGAACAACAGAGCAAATTCTTGACATGAATATCATGAGATACATGAATTTTAAGAAGTTATGAATTTCACATGAGAAGTAAATTGAGTAAGTACTTCAAATGTTCAACGTGTACAAGTCTAAAACGGTTAGTTGTCCTCTTGCTAACCACTTTAGATTTAGTTCTATCTCTTCTACGGAAAAGTGGAATGACGAGATCGCTATAATGTCATAGGTTTTAGATGTTGGTAGCTTGATTTACGCCATGGCGTGTACGCAGCGAGACATTGCTCACTCTGTTAAAGTTGTGAGTCACTTTCTTTCGAAATCGAGCAAGGAGCATTGGGCTGTAGTGAAGTAGATCCTTAGGTATTTACGCGGAATCTCCAAGATGTGTTTGTGTTTTGTAGAAGGTGATCCAATACTTGTTGGATATACAGACGCTGACATGGCATGAGATGATGACTCGAGGAAGTCTACATTTGGATACATGATTACATTTTCAGGGGGAACTTTGAATGACAATATAAACTCCGAAAGTGTGTTGCTCTTACGACAACGGAGCCCGAGTTTATCGCAGTAACAGAAACTTTCAAAGAGTTATTGTGGTTGAAGTTCTTAAAAGAACTCGGTATCGATAAGCAGAATTATCAGTCATTATGCAATAATCAAAGTGCAATTTATCTAACGAAGAATATTTCATTTCACTGGAGATCCAAGCATATTGAGAAAACTGAGGAAAATAGATCGAATATGATGACAAATGTGTTGTCAAGATCAAACTTTGAGTATTGTCGAGCTGCAGCTGGACTAGTGGATTCCTCCAATGTGTCGGGAGTGGGAGAATTGATGGGTGGATCCCTTCACATGCAAGGGAAGCCCACAGCAAAGAAATAAGTCTAAGAAACATGTGCTACCATATTGACTAATGTATGAGATTGGTGGCCAACCCCAAATCCAGCGCCTATATAAGGAAATCATCTTGCCTAATAAGAATCATCCCACAGCCTCATTTGAGTGTTCGAGAGAAAAGAGTAGAAGAGAGAAAAATGAAAGAAACGTTTTCTTCCCTAATCATGTTTTTGGAAATTTTTCGGAAGAGTGTGTAATATTTAGAAATATTTGCTAAATATACGGGAGTCTCAAAATAGTTTAGGGATAGTAGGATGTTGGGTAAACAATGTTTTACCGCCAATTTTAGGTAATTTCTACTGTAAATATTTAATTATAGTATATTCTCTTTGTCTATCTACTATTAGTAATAATGGAAGTTTCTCTCATACGACTTGTAGAATAGCTTATTTTGGGTGAACCATTAAATTTCGATGTTGATTTATTTAAAATATTTACATCGTCAATACCTCGATTTCATAACTTTCGTTGTGCACCCAACAATTATTTCATGGAGAAATCCTTGAAAAATCATAGGATCCGACTTATAATCATATACATGCGATATTGGATAAAAAATAGTTCTTGATTAGTCAATTTATTTCATTTATATTTAGCTTAATTAATGGTGGAATTATATGTGACACAATCGACTTATGAGTTTTGGCCCAAAATGTGTGATTTTACGTTCTCGGGTGAGTACAACTCTACCTTGCTTTCCACTATAATCAATCGATAGATACAATACAATCTAGAGGTATCACAAGTTCGAGTGGAAACATTTCGAAAAATGATTGGGATCATGCAGTCACTTGACCTGCCAACTCCACACGAGTTTGGCCAAATAACCTACTCCATGCGAGTTCAAGTAGAAGTCCAGGCGGGTGTGGGCTCATGACCAAGCTCATGCGAATCAGTCCAAGTCTCCGTGAAATACGATACGAAACACCGCAAGTAACGAGCCCACACAAGTCCAAATGAGTAGTGACGCAGAAGCAACTCCACTCGACTAGGAGATCAATTTCATGTGACTTAGGAGTAAGTCAGCTTGAGTTAGGCTAGAAAAGCACGTCTACGTGAGTCCCGAAGCAAGTACACATAAAATTCTTGTCCAGGAAAGCTTGCCAAAAGTCCAATCCTTCAAATTACTTATGACCTCCTATTATACACATAGAGACTCATTTACTGACATTCATAACTCATTTCTTCATTTTCTACATTGGACCATGTCCCATCAAAATATCAAGTTCACATTCGTTATGGTTTTTTTGTTGTTTTAAGGTAAAAAACCCATTTTTAGGGTGAAATGCGTGTTTTAAACGCAGCTGCGATAAAATAAAGTGGCCGCATTGTGTGGTTGTGGTCGTGTTCTATATGAAACACGACAACGTTCTCAAAACGAGATTGTGATCTATATTGCTCGACCTCCTTATATTTCGAAATTCACTATTTGAAAATAAATCGACATCAATTTCCAGTTGAGCTTACAATGGTTTAGTTGCATTTGCCATAGTAACATTTTCTTTTTGTTAGATCTCTTTAACAATTCATTGTTTAATTTTGATCTTAATCTTCATGCGTGATCGACATCATTAACAATCTAAGCATCTTTAACTTATGGAATACTAAGAATGCATTGCCTAATGAAAATCCTTAAACTTCGCAAGGCAGAGTACGTTACAAAGTTGTACAAATAATTTATGATCTATAGTATTCATACATCTTTTATATAGTTTTGGCAGACGAGAACAATGCCAGTTTAGAAGATGATCCAGAACCGGAAATTGAGGTTGAAGATTAAGTAGAAATAGAGAATCTGGAACAAGAAAACGATCTAGAGCCAACTAGAAATTTGCATATTGGTAGCGTTTTAGTTCGGCGATTGTAATGCTTCTCGAATGAAATAGACATGAGGTTCATTCATCTAGAAGTGTCATTTGACGTAGCCGATAATGATATACCCACCTCTAAATGTTGTTACATGAAGTACGACGTTGACGAACCTCATCTAGCTGTCATGATAAATTTTAAAAATAATTTTCACTTGTAATACTGCATTACACACTTTCGTATCCGTAGACTGTGTTAATACAGTGTAATAGAGAGCAATTTAAAGAAGTGGTTATCAAATGTGTAGACGGTTTATGTCTGTTTCATCTACGTGCCATCTGTGCGGCTCATGACCGCGTTTGGCATATTTCGGTGTACGAATACGACTACACATGCGACAACGTTCTATTGGAGGAAGGTAATTAGAAATTATAACGGTTGGATTTGGTTGTCGTTGTTTATTATTTTATTGAAAATTTCTAAAATATTTTTTTATCTAGTTACATAGAAATCAAAGTGTAGACGGTGCAAACACATATTAGGGTGAAATATAAGTTGACAATATAGTACGAGCATGCTTTACATTATCATCAAAGGTTAGTACATTACTAGATAATTCCCTGTACGTCCAACGTAGGCCTATGCGGTACCAACTCGTCCGACCGATTCGGTGTGACTAATTCGACTCGACACGACTCGGCAAGAGTATAAGAGTTGTATTTTCGACTCGGCTATTATTTTTAAATAAAATAATATTTAATAATGTTAAAATTTGTTGAGAGTTACATAAACTCTATTTTTAAACTACAAGTAATTTATCAATTTATTATATAAGATAATTCAAATTTATAAAAAATGAATATAATTGTTATATTTCATGTCTCCCCAAAAACAACTATATTTCGGTCTATAATCGCTTACATGATTAATTCAGAAGTAATTAGATTATATGACAAAGTCGTGAATGCATATAAGTCATTTTTCTAACGAAGAAAAAATATAATTAATGAAGAAATTAAAACGACATCGTTTTGTGTCAAGAGTCGTAGCGAGTTGGAGAGTTGGACGCAGTCCGACACAGGTGCGTGAGGAAAATTAGAGATTCGGTGCAGCAGAGGCATGGGCGACGACCACGACGCACCGGAGGTAGGTTGACTTGGAACAGGCCGAGCAGCATTCTGGGGAGTGTCATATGGGGGCATCCACGAATTCTGGTCGGTAGCAGGGTACGGTGGAGGATATTAATACGAGTACTGTGGTTACGAAGGATACGGGTACGGTGGCGTCGGGTAAGAACTCTGACCCATAGCACTGTAGGATGGGGGCAGGATAGTTGAGTTTCATTAGGGGAGCCTAGGTCATAGGTGGAAAAAACTCATGTCCATGACATGTGTAGTGAGAGGAAGACCAATGCTCATACACCTGTGAAAATGCGGTGGCTCCACTGTCACGTCCCGAAACAAGGCCTAGCCGTTTTAAGTTTGTGACATGTCGTGCTCCACTCTTCTTTGGAACACAAGACACTTTTCCATAAAATAATTCAATTTAAACTTACAACAACGGAATATTGTATGTAAAGAAACTATTACAAAACCTTATCTGATCCTCTCATACCCTTCATCTCTTTAACCTCTGCACAACTCGTTTTACTCTCGACTTCTTATTTACTCTAGGTATCAACCGACGACCAACTCTTTCCATGCTCTCCTTAACCTCTTCATTTACTACAAAACTGTAGAACAGTCATAATCGAATAACATAAACTTTGGTTAAAACTCTTAAAAACATATCTTCTTTTCTAAAACATCTTTTTTCTTGAAAACTCGTCTTGCTTGGTAAACATCTTTAAAACTCAACGTAAAACATTACTATAAAACTAATGCTTGAAAACTTATCTCTCTTTGAAGCTCTATGCAAATCTCATTATAAAACATCGTTAAAACTTACTTGAAAATTTTATTATTCTTTTCTCATGTGCCTTTTACTTATCTTGTCGGCTCTGATTTACATGTCCGGTGACATGTCTAGCTCAAGCCGAACTCTCCTTGATGGTCAGATCTTGGCGAGCCTTCTTTGCTTCCCCTGTCTTGGTCGGTTTCGCCCTTAGTGCATCCCCGACTCGGATTGGATAGGGCGCTACCCCGCTCAGTTTCCGCCTTCCTTTGCTTCCTCAACCTAGGCTGGTTTCGCCTTTCAAGTAACGTTATTATCCTTAACTTGGGGCATGCCTTGCTTTCTAGCTCACGTGTAATAACACGATGCCGGGTTGGTGCGTCTACCTCCCCCGAGTCTTACTTTATCTTCTGGCACATCAAACATTGGGGATACGTTGGCCCGACGGGCTCGCTTGCCCCTACAACATAGCCCAAAACATTTTTCTTTAAGGGGATACATTGGCTTGGCGAGCCCCCAGGCAACGTAGTCCAAAATAATTTCCTCTTTAAAAACATACTTTAATTTTGAATATGAACTTTCTATTATTTGATTGATAAACTAGTACATTGGCTTACCTTTTCTTTGCACTTTGTCTACCGCTCTTTTCGAAAATCCTGAAATAATAAACTAGTAAATAATCACATTATCGATAATTCCTCAACTATTGCACTGAATTTTTATACTTAACCTCATGAATTTCTCGTTACCAAAACGGAGCTCAAATCTTATCTTAATCCTTCAATCATTCCTTAATATGTTTTCTATTTAGTAAATGGATCAAACTACCGCTCTTTGATCCATTTCTCGAAAAATGGATCAAAGGTCACTTGGGTCATGTTGACATGTCAAAGTACTCTCGCGATTACGTAAACCTATCTTTTCTCCTTCACTCATATTTATACTATCCCAACTTCTTAAAATACCATATTACCCTCCTTCATTTATTTGTAATATCTTACCTTAGTTTCGATCTTAATCAATATTAGTCACGAAATATTTGATGGATTTCCCACAACTTATAACTAGATTTTCATTTTACTTTATTTTATGTTCTATCTTTTGGAAAGACATAATCGTTTTATTAAAATTCAACTCTAAGGAATGCTCCCAATTGATCTTTTACACTTGTATTCCCACATTGTAAGCCTTTTGACCATTACATAACCTTTTCAACCACAACAAGTTCTAAACTGAATAACATAAACATCATACATGCAAATACAATTAACCGAACTGAATCGAATCCAATAGAAAAAGTACATTTGGTATTTTCGAACTACTAATGAATGTTCACATAGAATTAATACTTACTTGGCACCATATTCTGTGGAATTGTTGATTTTCGCTGCATTTTTGTCGAACATTATGAGATCGATAGAACTAGACTTCATTGTATCATTTTCTTGAATGGTTGATTGTGTGATTCCCATAGAGCTAGACTCCCCTGTCGTTGAAACTAAAAACGGAGGGGCGAGAGGAAGAGGTATGGAGATAGATGAGTTGTTGAGGAGATGCATCACATGAGCCATTGTTGGGCTTTCTATTGGATTCTGTTGAGCACATAACAATGCAATGTTGATGCATTTCAGCATATCTTGCAATGATTTGTTATCGACTTCAAGCATCGAGTCTATCAGGCTTCGTGCCTATCTCGCCATCTTGACCAAGCCTATGGAACATAAAACCATAAGAACAAATGTTATTAATGTTGAAATATTAAATTATCTCACATTAGATTTGAGATGAAATTTGCATTGGTTTATAGAGGGAACGTGGTACCATATAAATGACTTATTCAAGTCTTTTACGGTGTACTTTGCTCCCCTTATATGTTATATATGTGCACAGTCCCGTCATAATTTCGATCAGACTCTATAATTTTAAGATGGTATCGGAGTTGGTTGGATTCATTTTATTTCGCAAAGTCAAACCTTATGATTGAACTTGATGAAGAGTGTTGAATTTGTCACACATTGGTTATAGAAATGAGATTAAGATAGTGTATAAGGGTGAAGAATGGCATAAATAATATCAAGATAGTGTATATAAGATAAAAAATATTATTTATCTTATATACACTATCTTAAAATTATTATTATTATATTATTATAGTTTAAGATTTAGAGATTATGGTTGATCAAGTCTTTTAAATGTATAGTTTCCTCCCCTTAATCTCGTTCGTTCGCACTCTCTAGTCATAATTTCACTAGACTCTATAATTTCAATATGATATCGAAATTGATTCAGTAAAAATAATGAATATCAATACCGGGAAAATTCTCTTTATTTCAATTCACAAGTCCAAATTTATCAGGTATTTGGACTTGAGGGATGTATTGGAATATCAAATTTTCCCACATGCGATTTGAGATGAAATTTGAATTGTTTTATAAGACAAAATGGATACCATAATAAATGACTTGTTCAAGTCATTTACGATTTGATTTCCTCCATTTATATGTTATATCCGTGCAAATTCCTGTCAAAATTTCGATCAGAATCTATAATTTTAACATTTCATCTACGATGTTAGATGGTAATAGACCAATTTTATCACCCTTAAATTCGAATTAGCAACGGCAATGTCGCCTAGATAGTGATACTTACAAAATTCAATAAGCCTCCGTTAATAGAGTTCGTCTTTTGACCGCTAACAATTTCAAGAACCAGCACACCGAAGCTATATACATCGATCTTAGGTGAAAATTCTCCGTAAATTGCTTCGGGCGCGATATATCCCCTGTAGAGTAGTGTAAAATCCATTGTTAGACAGGTTTAGTAAAACTTTTAATGCATAAGTTAAGAAGGGCTTACAAAGTTCCTGCAACTCTACTAGTATCTACATGTGTTTCATCAAACTCGAATAGTCGAGCAATACCAAAGTCCGCAATTTTCGGGTTCCACTCTTCGTCTAATAATATATTGCTTGCTTTGAGATCACGATGAATAATACGTGAAGGAGAATCGTCATGTAGATACGTAAGCCCCTTCGCAATGCCCCGTATGATCTTGTATCTTATATCCCACTTGATTTCAGGTCGTTTCATAGGATCTAGTAAAGATATTAACACATATCTAAGGATGTCACTCTACTAATAACAATAAAAATAACCCAAACTTGTTGAAATACATAGAAATGTTATAGTTTATAAGAGGAATGATATCATAATTTATAAGTAATCGGTTTGCTCTAGTCTTTTCAGTATGATTTACTTCTCTTATAAAATGGACTACAAAAACACTCTCCCGATCCATCAAGTCTTTAATTTCTACATGTTATTAGAGCCCCCGGGTGGGTTTCGGACGGATTCGTACCGATTTAGAAAAAAAATCTCTGATAGAAAAGCGCATCGAGCTTAGACGATAAAATATATCGACCTATATTCAAGTAGTACTAAGCATATTGAAATAAGTTTAAGCCGGACTACGGGTAATTCGACCTAAAGGGGAGCATTGAAATATTACCTCAAATCGGTTGTGGAAATAGAAATATTATAGTTTATTAGATGATTGATATCATAATTTATAAGTAATGCTAACATTTTCAATATGATTTACTTTTCTTATGAATCGGACTATGGGAATATTCTCCAATACTGAATTTCCATAGAACTTACCGAATATGAAGCGATCTAGACTTGTCTTCTTGAAGTATTGATATATGAGAAGTTTCTCAGTTCCATGAATAGAGAAGCCAAGCAGAGTTACCAGATTTCTATGCTGAAGCTTAGCAACAAGTGAAGCTTCATTTTTGAATGTCTCATTTCCCTGCGATGATGAATCTAAAGAGACTCTCTTCACTGCAACTTCTTGCCCATTTTCAAGTGTTCCCTAAACAATAAATGGGTAAATTTCGAAAAATTTTAAGACATAATTGAAACAAACCTTGTAAACAGTTCCAAATCCTCCTTGTCCAATCTTATTTACTTCAGAGAAATTATCAGTAGACTCTTTGATTTTCCAATACTCATACTCCAAACTCAAATAATTCGAGGATTCCTTGTTTGCATTAGCAATGGCTTCTCTTTTTTCCTTATCTTCTGAAATAAACATAATACTCTCTGTGTTGGTGTAAACAAATACGGGTGATGTTTGTCCAGAGCCCTCAACTTACAGGTTATTCAAATGACATACTCTTCAAATTACGAATTTGCAAATATGATATATTTTTTAACAAAATATACATTTATAACCCTCCATCTTCAATTAAATACATATAAGATAATTCAAATTTTTAATACAGTTTATCATTGGCAGTGTAATAAACTCGTAAATTTGTAATATTTTATACACAATTCTCGAATATCAATAGCAAATTTTGTATAATTTTTCAAACATGTATTATTTGCGTATTTTGTGAGTGGTTTCAAACAGTTTTCAACTTACGGAAAACCGGTGTTAGAATATCATGAGTAAAAAACAAACGACATTGATAATTTTATGTGTCATTCTTGCAATTTTGTAAATTGGAAGGCATGTCCGTTATGCAAATCGTAAATTGAGAGCTAATTATGCAATTTTCTCAAAGAAATACATTTATTGAATTACCTCTATGTTTCTTCAACCTTTTCACTATGAAGATGATGGCTTTAACAAGTAGAAGAAGAACAAAAATCATACCCAAAACCATAAACACTATCAAGACTAAACCAAGGCCAGCTAAGATGGTTAAATTCCTGGCTACGGGTTGAGCGGACGAAATGTGGACAAGGTACAGAATACTGCCGAGCAGCACAATCAAAAGGCGCTGAAGCCCAAATCCCATATCTCAAGGAGCAGAAACAAGCAACAGAGCTACGAGATTGAATGGCTCTTCTTCCCCGCGTATTGGAAGAAATGATAAGCTCTCAATGACATTTCTTCAAAAAAATGTTCTTCAATATGCTTGTTGGCATTTCTTCAAGAAAGCTACACCTCATCCCTTCATTCAAATTTTATAAAATGTTGCTCAAATTATAAAGTCCGACTAAAATTACAATGTGAGTGGATATGAATATGATGTATAAGTGAAGAAAATTATATCGTAAAAGACTTTAAAGAAGTCATTTATTATGGTACCAAAATTCTGTTTTATATACCAATTCAAACAACATTCAATTTTCCAATGTGGAATAATGTTATATTTAACAACACACCATCTCAAGTTCAAATATATAATGTTATATATAACAACACTCTAAACAGTGTCTAACTAAAATTGGGGTTGTTTGGTTTCACGATGGTCGTCACGCACTACCAAACAATTGGGTCAATTGCGGTGATCGCACCGGAGTTTTTGGCGGTCATGTGGCCATGACTTGATACATATGGCCAACCCACCGTGATTTCGTAAATTTCAAAATTGCCCTTAAAAGTTCAATTAATTACTTTAAAACCAAACCCTAACCCTAACCAATTTTATTCTTATTTCACAAATTTTACACAATTTTTACCAAGTTGTGATTCTACATTTATAGGTTTCATTTTGCAAGGTACGTATTCGATTGTATGGATTTCTTTTCGGTTTTTTTTCAGTTTTTTTCTTTTGGGTTGTTCTTCCGATTGTTTATATTGGTTGAAACATTCAGAGTTGGATTGTTTTTTATTTCTCCGGATTTGATATACCGCTTTTAAAAATATTTTGACTTGTTTTTGTATTTCTACCGTATGAATATGATGTTAGAGTTGTTACTGAAAGTGTATTTTGGCGGACAGTAGAACAAATGGACAATTTAGACGGTAACACCCAAAAAATTAAAAGTGTAGCAACTTGGGATAGACGATTAACATAGGCATTTGTCCGATTATGTGCGGATGAAATTATTAAAGTAATTATACATTTTATTAATATATAATAAATATATTAATATAAAGGTTAAAATAGACATTTTATTAAAATCACGGTATGATCACCGTAGTTTTTGCAAACAGTTTTCTAAATCCCGATCATAATTATCACGGTCATCTCAACGCATGGTACGATCACCGCACCACACCGTGATTTTGAAAAACTAAACCAAACAACCCCATTATCTCATTCTCACTTTTTGTATGAACTCCATTTGAGCAATCTCCTATAAACATTTTTGTATCGTATAAGTTTTTGATTTTGAGATTGTTTCATATTGTTGAGTCGCCTGTAGAATTTTCGGTTTTTCTTGGAACACGTTGATTTTCATTGTCCTCCATTTTTTAAAAAGGTTTAGGGTTTTGATCGCTTGTCGTGGAGATCGATGGGAGAAGAACGAGAAAACAGTTNGGCCATATGCATCCCTTCCCCGGGTGGAAAAAGGGGTAGCGCCTAAGTACCCACCCGGGGAAGGGATGCATATGGCCCGTCGAGTCATCCAACAGCTAACGGTTGGCTTGGGCGGGACATGCACCGAGCATGTTAATCTCGGCAACAGAAAAGTTAATGAATGATGGAAATGATAAGGGTAAAAGAAGAGGGAAATAAGAAAACGGTTAAGTGAAATGGTTCATGTGTGTGTGTATGATGTACCTAAGAAGTAAGAAAGATAATGTGTAGTGTGTGTGAAGTTTCCTTTAATAGATTGTGAACGCTTTACAGATTTTGTAGGTGATGCAGGTGAGATATGATAGGGACGGGGAAGGAGGTCGTCGGTTGTCCGGTGATAGAGTCCGGTCCTTCGGAGAACACCTTAAATTATGCAGTCGTACTTTAATTTTCAAACTATGTTTCAAATTGCTTCCAAATATTTCCGTTTTAATTATCAAGTTTTAAGTTTGGAATACAACAGAATCATTTTCTTCTCTCCTTATCTTTTGAAAAACAACCAAACACCCCATTATCTCATTCTCACTTTTTGTATGAACTCCATTTGAGCAATCTCCTATAAAATTTTTGTATCGTATAAGTTTTTGATTTTGAGATTGTTTCATATTGTTGAGTCGCCTGTAGAATTTTCGGTTTTTCTTGGAACACGTTGATTTTCATTGTCCTCCATTTTTTAAAAAGGTTTAGGGTTTTGATCGCTTGTCGTGGAGATCGATGGGAGAAGAACGAGAAAACAGTTTGAATTTGGATGATGTTGAGCTGGTGAATGTGAATATTCGTCCATCCAACGGCTCTAAGTTTTCGGTCAAAACAAGCCTTGAATCGACCGTCGGGGAATTCAAATGTTTGTTGGCACAAAATTGCCAGGTGCCTGCTGATCAGCAGCGCCTGATCTACTGTGGTCAGATCTTGAGGGATGACGAGACCTTAGTCAGCTATGGTACTTTATTTTCCGTTAACCAAATTTTGGTTTCTTTGCTTTATCCCGGAGATTTTGAAGGAATGTGTTCATGGAATGCCAACGCATTGAAGGTTGAAATTAACAGAATCATCATCATGTTGTGAAGTTGAATTTTGTTTATTTTCCTGCTGAAGGTATTATTTATCTGGAAATTTTCACTTGGTCATTGTTAAGTTTATGTAGATTAATAATGAGTATTAGATTAAGTAGATTATGATTAGCTTTAACTTCGGATTGTATATAAACAGGGTGTACAGTTTTAAGTTTGAATACAACAGAATCATTTTCTTCTTTCTCCACCTCCACTCCAACATGCGATTCTCACTTTCTCCACATGGTATCAGAGCCTAACCGTTATTTCCGCCATTGTTATCCAGTAACCTAGACATCTAACTGCAACAACACTTCTGAATCCATGGAAGACAAGAGCGGCATTCTAGTCCAGAATGACGATCATCAGCAGATTACGCGAATTACAAATACAGGCTACACAGTTGATTCACCTTTCTTCCTCGCAGGATCTGATCATTCAGGACTCCTCCTGGTAACGACTCCACTATCTGGAAGCACTAACTACGCGACATGGAAGGAATCGATGTGATTGGCGCTAATAGGAAGGTTTAAACTCTGTTATTTTGACGGATCCATCAAAATACCAGCAATAGGATCGATTGATTATCCACATTGGGAGCGGATTGACTCAGTCGTTCGATCCTGGATCCTAAACACTCTGAACAACGAAATTCGCGGTGCGTTCATCTATGTGCCTACCTCCAGACGACTTTGGACCGATCTTGAGGAGCGCTTTGGAGAATCTAACGGCGTTATGCTATATCAGTTGGAGCGCGATGTTCGGACTCTGCATCAAGGCTCCTCAAGTGTAGCAGAATACTATACGAAACTCTCAGAACTTTGGGAAAATATTAACAGAGCCTAACCTCTTCCTAATTGCACCTGCGGTGCAATACAAGGCTGCAAGTGCGATCTGATGAAAAATTTGCTTACGTACCAGACGAATTCCAGGTTGTTGCAATTCCTCATGGGACTTAAGGAAGAATATGCCGCAACGAGAAGCCAAATATTGATGATGGATCCACTCCCCTCACTCAATCGAGCATATGCTGTTGTTGTCCAGGCTGAACGAGAAAAGGCAGTGGCTGGCACACACCAGGCGATCAGTACTGATATCGCACTGCTATCTCGCAGTGCCATAAAGAAACCACCCTTCAAGGCTCAATCCTCTAGATTCGCAACTACTGATAACTCTGGGGAGCGAGTTTGAACACACTGTAAAAGGCAAGGTCACACGAAGGAAGGGTGCTTTCTGATCACAGGGGTTCCAGATTGGTATAAGGCTTTGAGAAACACACAGGGGAGGGGAATTCCTAAGGAGTATGCGCATTTAGCATCTGATATGACAAATGAAGATCAATCTATATATCAAAAGGAATCAACAGCCGAGGACATTGCTGATGCCTCAAACCATACATCCTTACTGAATTTACTACATGGAATCCAGCAGCTGCTGCAGAATGGAAGTGGAAAGGGATCACATCAAGTGCATTTCGCACAAACCGACTTTGCAGGTACCATTTCTTCCAACAAAACTCCTTATAGTTCATGCTCGAAATTTTGGATTGTGGATACAGGGGCCTCAATCCATATCTGCCATAACCGTGATCTCTTTAACAGCCTCACACCACTCAAGTCTCCTAATCCAGTCAAATTACCCAATGGAACCATATGCCTTGTTTCAGAATCCGGTAACATCCACCTCGACCCTAACCTGGACCTTACTGATGTGCTATATCTGCCCTCGTTTCAGTTCAATCTCCTCTCAATACATAAGTTAGCTTCCATATCCGATATCAACACTCTCTTTACTACATCTCATTGTATCTTTCAGGACCAGAGGACTAGAAATGTGGTGGCGGTTGGACACGTGGTAGGTAATCTCTACATTCTTGATGAATCTTCATTTGATGAACTGCTACTTCGGCATTTTAATTCCCTGATTCCTTCGCTGAACTTACCTGATTTGTCTGCCACTATCTTGCCTTCTTTCAATAATAATCTNAACAACGAAATTCGCGGTGCGTTCATCTATGTGCCTACCTCCAGACGACTTTGGACCGATCTTGAGGAGCGCTTTGGAGAATCTAACGGCGTTATGCTATATCAGTTGGAGCGCGATGTTCGGACTCTGCATCAAGGCTCCTCAAGTGTAGCAGAATACTATACGAAACTCTCAGAACTTTGGGAAAATATTAACAGAGCCTTACCTCTTCCTAATTGCACCTGCGGTGCAATACAAGGCTGCAAGTGCGATCTGATGAAAAATTTGCTTACGTACCAGACGAATTCCAGGCTGTTGCAATTCCTCATGGGACTTAAGGAAGAATATGCCGCAACGAGAAGCCAAATATTGATGATGGATCCACTCCCCTCACTCAATCGAGCATATGCTGTTGTTGTCCAGGCTGAACGAGAAAAGGTAGTGGCTGGCACACACCAGGCGATCAGTACTGATATCGCACTGCTATCTCGCAGTGCCATAAAGAAACCACCCTTCAAGGCTTAATCCTCCAAATTCGTAACTGCTGATAACTCTGGGGAGCGAGTTTGTACACACTGTAAAAGGCAAGGTCACACGAAGGAAGGGTGCTTTCTGATCACAGGGGTTCCAGATTGGTATAAGGCTTTGAGAAACACACAGGGGAGGGGAATTCCTAAGGAGTATGCGCATTTAGCATCTGATATGACAAATGAAGATCAATCTATATATCAAAAGGAATCAACAGCCGAGGACATTGCTAATGCCTCAAACCATACATCCTTACTGAATTTACTACATGGAATCCAGCAGCTGCTGCAGAATGGAAGTGGAAAGGGATCACAGCAAGTGCATTTCGCACAAACCGACTTTGCAGGTACCATTTCTTCCAACAAAACTCCTTATAGTTCATGCTCGAAATTTTGGATTGTGGATACAGGGGCCTCAACCCATATCTGCCATAACCGTGATCTCTTTAACAGCCTCACACCACTCAAGTCTCCTAATCCAGTCAAATTACCCAATGGAACCATATGCCTTGTTTCAGAATCCGGTAACATCCACCTCGACCCTAACCTGGACCTTACTGATGTGCTATATCTGCCCTCGTTTCAGTTCAATCTCCTCTCAATACATAAGTTAGCTTCCATATCCGATATCAACACTCTCTTTACTACATCTCATTGTATCTTTCAGGACCAGAGGACTAGAAATGTGGTGGCGGTTGGACACGTGGTAGGTAATCTCTACATTCTTGATGAATCTTCATTTGATGAACTGCTACTTCGGCATTTTAATTCCCTGATTCCTTCGCTGAACTTAACTGATTTGTCTGCCACTATCTTGCCTTCTTTCAATAATAATCTATGGCATTTTCGACTTGGCCATACATCATATAAAGTCCTTAAAACCCTGGGACTCACGAGTTCAGATGACTTAACAACCCATTCATCTACTCCCTGTGACATTTGCCACTTATCGAAACAAAGCCGATTACCATTTCATCGATCTTCAATTCATACCACTGCCCCATTCGATTTGCTGCATTTAGACATTTGGGGGCCCTATAATACACCCACTCTAACCGGAGCTCGATATATCCTAACATTGGTAGATGATTTTAGTCGCTCCACCTGGACGTTTTTGATGCATCATAAATACCAGACCCCAACTCTTCTTGAGTCATTTTTTAACCAGGTTTTCACCTAGCACAACGTCCTTGTAAAATCAGTTCGTTCCGATAATGGCTCGGAGTTCATCTGTCGGCAAAGCAAACTTCTTTTTGCTGCCCGTGGTATCTCTCATCACCTTTCATGTCCCTACACTCCCCAACAAAACGGAGTAGTAGAACCTAAGCACAAACACTTGCTCGAGACATCTAGAGCCCTGATGTTTCAATCCTCCATTCCCTTACAATTTTGGGGGGATTGTATTCTTACGGCCACCTACATCATTAACCGCATTCCTTCATTAGTCCTTAACTGGGACACTCCATTCTTTAAACTGTTTCATCGAAAACCAGATTACGCACTCCTTCGAACTTTCGGTTGCCTTTGCTTCGCTAAAAATACCACACCACATCTCGATAAATTTTCGCCTAGATCTCGCAAGTGTGTCATCCTTGGATATGTACCCGGTGTAAAAGGATTCAAAGTCCTTGATCTCAAGGACCATCATACCTTCGTCACCCGGGACATACACTTCTATGAACACATCTTTCCCTTTCAAAGTCCTGATATCTCCACTACTCTGCAACCATCGCCCTCTGCTTCTCACACCCCACTGTTTCCTGATCCTGGTCCAGCCACTGACACTTCCTTCCCTGATCCGACACCTCCTCCAATTGTATCACCAGACCACGGTGTTCCAATCGCCACACCAGAACTAGCCTCTGCTCAGACATCACCTGCTCAGACACATCTCCCTCCTAGATCATCAACTCATAACGATCCCATCGCCATTTCAAAACTTTCCCCTGCTCGACGGCACAGCTCTCGCCCCACAAAACCGCCAGCTTGGCTAAATGATCACGTTACACTCACCGAGACTGCACCCCCCAGCTCTTACCGCCCACACTGTTTTCCTTATTACTCCCCACCACATTTCGCACCTCACCACCTTTCCTTTTTGGGTCAAGTGTCCACAATCCATGAGCCTCTGAATTATAGGGAGGCTAGCTCTAGGACGGAATGGATACATGCAATGAACGAAGAGCTTGCGGCTCTTGAACAGAACCAAACCTGGACGATGGTGCCTTTACCCTCGGGTCATCGCCCAATCGGATGTAAATGGGTCTATAAGATCAAACTCAATTCTAATGGTTCCGTTGCTAGTTATAAGGCACAGCTCGTTGCGAAGGATTATCACCAAATCGAAGGAGTGGATTACACAGAGAGTTTTTCCCCTGTCGCAAAGGTTACCACTGTTCGATTAATACTGGCTCTTGCGGCAAGCCAACAGTGGCACCTTCACCAAATCGACATCAATAACGCTTTCCTCCATGGATCTCTCGACGAAATTGTATATATGGAGGCTCCTGAAGGTTACGTCACTCGTAACCCAGGTGATGTCTGTCTATTGCGATGCTCTCTATATGGCTTGAAACAGGCATCTCGTCAATGGCATTCCGAATTGACGCAGCAACTGGTCGCATATGGTTTTCACCAATCGGGCCATGATAATTGCCTCTTTACACTCAGAGGACAATCCAACAGCCTGCTTATACTCGTTGTTTACGTTGATGATATTTTGATCTGTAGCTCATCGGTTGCTGATATCAGTTCCGTCAAGAATCACCTGCATAGCCTTTTCACCATCAAAGACCTTGGGCATGCCTAATTTTTTTTGGGACTTGAGATCACGTACTCCCCTGATGGACTCTTCTTCAATCAACGTAAATATATTCTGGACATTTTGGCCAATATGAGGCTCACAACTGCTAAACCAACGTCGAATCCCCTTCCCAGCGGCTTCCCTTCTCGAATGGATATTCAGTCGCCCCTCCTTGATGATCCAGGTCCTTATCGCCGCCTCATAGGGCGATTGCTTTACCTGAATTTCATTCGACCCGATCTTGCGCATGCCACTAAGGTTCTAAGCCAATTCATGCAGACTCCGCGCAAATGTCACTGGGATGCTGGCTTACACACTATGCGGTATCTGAAAGGATGTCCCTCTCACGGACTATTCAAATTTTATAAAATATTGCTCAAATTATAAAGTCCGACTAAAATTACAATGTGAATGGATATGAATATGATGTATAAGTGAAGAAAATTATATCGTAAAAGACTTTAAAGAAGTCATTTATTATGGTACCAAAATTCTGTTTTATATACCAATTCAAACAACATTCAATTTTTCAATGTGGAATAATGTTATATTTAACAACACACCATCTCACGTTCAAATATATAATGTTATATATAACAACACTCTGAACAGTGTCTAACTAAAATTATCTCATTCTCACTTTTTGTATGAACTCCATTTGAGCAATCTCCTATAAACATTTTTGTTTCGTATAAGTTTTTGATTTTGAGATTGTTTCATATTGTTGAGTCGCCTGTAGAATTTTCGGTTTTTCTTGGAACACGTTGATTTTCATTTTCCTCCATTTTTTAAAAAGGTTTAGGGTTTTGATCGCTTGTCGTGGAGATCGATGGGAGAAGAACGAGAAAACAGTTTGAATTTGGGTGATGTTGAGCTGGTGAATGTGAATATTCGTCCATCCAACGGCTCTAAGTTTTCGGTCAAAACAAGCCTTGAATCGACCGTCGGGGAATTCAAATGTTTGTTGGCACAAAATTGCCAGGTGCCTGCTGATCAGCAGCGCCTGATCTACAGTGGTCAGATCTTGAGGGATGACGAGACCTTAGTCAGCTACGGTACTTTATTTTCCGTTAACCAAATTTTGGTTTCTTTGCTTTATCCCGGAGATTTTGAAGGAATGTGTTCATGGAATGCCAACGCATTGAAGGTTGAAATTAACAGAATCATCAGCATGTTGTGAAGTTGAATTTTGTTTATTTTCCTGCTGAAGGTATTATTTATCTGGAAATTTTCACTTGGTCATTTTAGTTTTTTTTTTATTTTAGGATCACAATGTTTGAGAGCTCATTCTAAAATCTCTTGATCTGTGTAATTTAGGGCACACTAGTCTTGTAATTGTTTATTTGGTCTCACATTTTGGGGAAAAAAAGCTTTGTTGTTGTTGCGCTAAAGAGTTTTATAATTTCTCTGTGATTAGGATTGCAGGCTGATCACATGGTACGTGGCTCTTCAGCAGCTACAATGCCTCCATCTAATATTCCAGCAAGTACAGGGGGAATAGAAATACCTGGTGCAGGTGCATCACTTTATCCAGGTCTCAACTTGGGTGCGTTTAGCTGAAATACAGGTCCTAATTGTCTGTTCCTTTTATATTCCCTGCTTAGATGTGGAGGAAATCCAGAAAATAGCTTTATCTGGAATTCCTTTTGTGTGCTTTATTTTTGCAAACAGAAAAGCTTGCTCATATCTTTTTACCTGTTTGATCTTTCACATCTTCATATGCTGATTATTTTTTAGAAGTTTCTCAAGCAAATAGTGCTCCTAGAATCACCATAACTAGTAATGCAAGACTTCCCACTGTTACGGGGTTGGAAGGACTTTGTTTTCCTCAGTTGGATTCTAATGCAATTCCAGACCCATTGGCATTCAGTCATTTAACAGAAAATCCTGTTGTGGCGCAAATGTTGCAGAGTTTACTTACCCATCCTCAATATATTGATCAAGTATTTCTCCATCTTTTGATTCTTTTTTTTGTTAAGTTGAATTTGTGTTCAATATATGTTCCGTTGCAGATTTTAGGCTTATGGCTTCAGCTTCTTAACCTTCTGGAGGTGAATCCCCAACTGAGAGAAATGATTCAGAACTCTGAATTACTATGGGAGTTGACCTCTCCCGCCATCATTCAGGTATCTAGCCTTTCATACACTTCTTTTTGCAAGTTATCAATATTAAAGACTCGTGTAATGAGTCTTATTTCGCCTTTATTCTATGTGTATATTTCTTATTTAACCCGCATTTTTCAATTAACTGGCACGAAGCCATGCTAGGTGAAGTCTTGTTGACCTGTTTCTTAATTTATTATCTCAGCATTTGCTAGCTCTGCAGCAACAATTTTCCCAAATTTGTCAGCAGCGCTCAACCCTGTGAGTTAATATTGGATTTTGCATTTGATTTAGCTTTAATGTAATCTTATTTTTCCGCTTTTAAAGTTTATCATCTTTAAGTTGTTACATATAAATTTAGCCTTTAATTTAACTCTGAAGCACCATCATTTGGGCCTTATACTTGACATTGTTCTTTTCAGAGATGGAACTCAATCCAATCAAGGTACAAGTACAAACTATCTCAAACTGCGCTTCTACCATTCATTAAGCAATCTCACTTATTATTTACTTTAAGTTTCAAGAAAAGTAGGGGTCGGCATGGTCAATTCAACTCGTAGGCCGATTCGTCAAATATTAGTTTATATGTTGGGCCACAAAATTCAACCCGTCAACCCGTACGGTTCAATGGGTTGAAATGAGCCAATTTTTTTTTAAAAAAAAAATTAGGGTTTAAATTATGATTTTTTAGTTTATGTTTTTAGTTTTGAGTTTATGCTATATAACCGGTTGACGGATTGGACCGTATTTTCAATCCGTTGGGTTAAACGAGTTGGATCCATAATCCGTTTGGTCGGACCCGTGTCCACCTCTAAAGCAAAGCTTTTTGATGCACCTCAACTGCATATCCTCAAAGTATCCTGAATTTGAATTTGCTAATGAATATGTTTGGTAAACTTGGAGCCGGTGGCTTGACTCCAAATCAGCCTAATGGTTGTTAATCACTCTCCTTCTCTCATTTACTTCAAAAACAACTCACTCTGATCTTTTGTTGTTTCTTCAGTCCCCCGGAAGAGCTCTATGCAACTCAACTCTCCCAACTTCAAGAGATGGGATTCTTCGACACACAAGAGAACATAAAAGCACTCCGAGCTACTGCTGGAAACGTTCACGCTGAAGCCGAACGTCTCCGGGGAAGCCCTGGTCAATAATATAGTGTTGCTGGCTCCTATTTCTGGAATTTTATTGGACACAACCAGAAGCAGCCAAAGTGTAAAACTAAAGCCCCTCACTCACTCCAGGTCCTTAAAAATGCAATTATGTTGTGCGTTGGTGGCGCTGAAGCATATGTCTTGATTTTCTTCAATTTTCTCTGTGAGCTTGCAGATGAAGATTAATCACACTTCCCCCTTCACTTTTGTCTCTGTACATAGAAACCCTTTTCACTATATTTCCTACTTTACCATGAATTTCATTACAGCATCTGGTTTTGTTGTCTTGGATTTGGTTACAATTTACTTTCCTTATTCTTAATGCTTAGTCTTTAGAGTTATAATTAGCTCAAAGTGGACAATTTTGTTGCTTAAATCCCAAATTTTGTGTGCAGGTTTCATGATTCTGGTTTGTAACAGAGGTTATTATTGTTCATTTGCTATAAGAATGTGGTCTACTCTTCAGGTATGAAATTTCCCGACGGGAGTATCGGAGGGCGTGGCGGCGGAGCGAGAGCTGATACATCGCCATATGAAATGCATCAAACGGCTGAGGATCGGCGGCGGCGCTCCATCTCAGATAGGCAGCTGCCGCAATACGCAAATCTCTCATCTTGGAATATTTATCTTCACTCACTCCTGTTGAATATAATCTTAATATATATACATTGATATTATGTGGGTTGTTATGTTTATACTAATGGGGTGATGCATTGGGCCTTTGAGATATGTGGTTGATTAGGGTTTATCAACAATAAAAAGAGAGGTTTGCCCTAAATGACAGCAAGACTTTATAGACTTTAAGTGACGGCTATTATAAGAATTGAGAAGGATCGGGTGTTACAAATTCAAGGTTGTCAAAGTCATCGATTCAAGATATCCTTTTGGTTTGGTTTGGTTTGGTTTGATTTGATTTATTGGTGTAATATTTGCTACGTTTGATTTTGTTTTCCTGGCGTTTCCTGGCTTGGGGCCCCCGGTTTTCTCGCTTTCCGGGTGAACAAATCTTGTGTTCTTTGTTTTGCATGGTTTAGAAACTAAGTAGTAAAATCATAAACTCAAGATAAAATTCAACATTAATAACAAGATCTTTAGAGATAAAATCATTTATACATTGATTTCAACAAGTGGTGGAGATGCGGGGTAGGACTATTTAGAAGTCGTTATTGCATGTTTATTTTATCTGTATTTGAATTTTGAGTTCTCTGATTTATTTAAATTTGTTGATTGCTGCTTTGATTTCTTTCTCAGTTTATCTAATAATTTATTACTTGCCAAATATGTCATCATCTAGTACTGAGTGGCAACTTGCAAAACCTCATGTGTTTGATGGTACAAATTTTTATTATTGGAAAACTTTGATGCTTACTTACTTGCAACAAGATATGAAAGTCTATGATTGTGTGATTAAGGGGATGGAATTATCTAGTGATATGTTCGATGAACCTAGAGATAATGAAAAAATAAAAGCTCTTGAATTAAATGCTAAATGTTCAAATATCTTGCATGTTGCACTTTTACACACGGAATTTAATAAAATTGTTGGATGTCGTACTGCTAATGAAATATGGAAGAAGTTAGAATTAATATATGAGGGAAATAAAAATGAAAAATGTGGTTTTGCATCTGCTAATAGTAAGAATGTGGCTTTCATGGGTATAGATCAAGAAGATGGTAGCTCCAGCTGTGAGGTAAGTCCTCTATCTTCAGATTCTAGTGACAGTTCTTCTAGTTTTGATATTGTCATTGCCTTTCAAATATTGAGTTCTAAGTATAAAACCTTAGAGACAAAATATAATAAATTGCTAAATATGCATGAATCTGGTTTGAAAGTGATGCCTGAAAAAACTATGTCTCCCTTAAATGTTGAACATGAATCTGTAGTGTGTGAAAGTAAAGAAAAATTAAATAACATACTTAGATGTCAAAAACTCATAGATGATAAAACTGGACTTGGGTTTGTTGAAACTGAAAAATGTCACAATCAAAGACCATTTATAAAATTTGTTAAGAGTTCTAGAAATGATTCGTATGTATCTGAAACTAATTGTAAGAGTTATTCTGAAATTAAAATGAATAAGAACTTTGAAATTGAAAATAATCGGAAATGTGGTAATAAAATCTTCTCAACAAATCAATTCATCAAGAATGAAAATAAACAAATACATGAAAATAATGCTTTTCAAAAGTCTCATAGATTTGGAATTGGTTATAGGAGTGGTGAAAACTTTAAAACAAGTAACTTAAATAATTCATTTAAAAAATCTTCAACCAGTAATTGTAGATATACAATTGTTTTAGACTCGAGTTTCTTTTCTAATAGAAATGTTATTTATGGAAATTCATTACATAGATACTTTTATAACCGATCAAATGAAAACTTTACAATTAGGAAAATCACCAAAAAATGGATTCCTAAATCTAATTGATTGGTCAACAAAATTAGAATAATACATTAATTTAAGTTTATTTTCCATGCATTTATTTTTCTTAAATTGTGTACTTTGAGACTAGTTCATTTATATGAATATATGAGTTGCATGAATATTGAGAATAATGATTATGATTCGGCTTCTTTCACTTACGATATTATTTATAGACTAAGACACAAGGACCCAAATGGGAACCTTTGCAAATAAGAATTTGTTTTGCAGGTTTGTTACGTAAATATTGGATACTCAAAACACATGATAACGTATCATTATTATCAAATATCATATCATGTCATAAAGATTTATTTATCATCGGTCTAATATTTGCTCTTAAGACTGTGTGTGCTTATTTTTTGCTACTTCATATATGTAAAGTCAGGTATGTCTCTCAATTTGCTTGATATTTGGAAATCATTAAATATATATTTTTTATCAATTATATTTGTTTGTTACTTCATGTTAAGTGTATTTGTTATATCTTAATTTTGCATATTTGACTCGGATTCAGGGGAAATTGTTTTTATAATATATATGTTTTAGATTCAGGGAGAGATTGCTGAGTTTGTAGATGGATTTTGTACATGGATTTAGATTTAGGGAGAGATTGCTGAATAAAATCTTGATCTATATGTTTTATACTTCTATGAAGATTATTTGATATATATGGTTAAGATTCAGGGGGAGATTGTTGAATGAAATTTTAATCTATGTGTTTTATGTTCAGATAAAAATTATTTGGTATATATGCTTAAGATTGAGGGGGAGATTGTTGAATATAATCTTAATTTATATACATTGATATTATGTGGGTTGTTATGTTTATACTAATGGGGTGATGCATTGGGCCTTTGAGATATGTGGTTGATTAGGGTTTATCAACAATAAAAAGAGAGGTTTGCCCTAAATGACAGCAAGACTTTATAGACTTTAAGTGACGGCTATTATAAGAATTGAGAAGGATCGGGTGTTACAAATTCAAGGTTGTCAAAGTCATCGATTCAAGATATCCTTTTGGTTTGGTTTGGTTTGATTTGATTTATTGGTGTAATATTTGCTACGTTTGATTTTGTTTTCCTGGCGTTTCCTGGCTTGGGGCCCCCNTATCATTTTCTTGAATGGTTGATTGTGTGATTCCCATAGAGCTAGACTCCCCTGTCATTGAAACTAAAAACGGAGGGGCGAGAGGAAGAGGTATGGATATAGATGAGTTGTTAAGGAGATGCATCACATGAGCCATTGTTGGTCTTTCTATTGGATTCTGTTGAGCACATAACAATGCAATGTTGATGCAATGTTGAGCACATAACAATTCTATTGGCTTCGTGCCGATCCCTCCTCTCGCCATCTTGACCAAGCCTATGGAAGATAAAACCATAAGAACAAATGTTATTAATGTTGAAATATTAAATTATCTCATATTGGATTTGAGATGAAATTTGAATTGGTTTATAGAGAGAATGCGGTACCATATAAATGACTTATTCAAATCTTTAACGGTGTAATTTGCACCCCTTATATGTTATATATGTGCATAGTTCCGTCATAATTTCAGTCAAACTCTCTAATTTTAGGATAGTATCGGAGTTGGTTGAGTTCATTTTCATTCGCAAAGTCAAACCTTATGATTGAACTTGATGAAGAGTGTTGAATTTGTCACATATTGGTTATAGAAATGAGATAAAGATAATGTATATAAGATAAAAAATAATAATATAAAAATATTATTTATCTTATATACACTATCTTAATATTATTATTATTATATTATTATGGTTTAGGGTTTATGGTTGATCAAGTCTTTTAAATGTGTGGTTTCCTCCCTTTAATCTCGTTCGTTCGTACTCTCTAGTTATAATTTTGGTTAGACTCTATAATTTCAATATAATATCGAAGTTGGTTCAGGAAAAATTCAGAATATCAATACCCGGAAAATCCAGTCATTTCAATTCTCAAGTCCAAATTAATAAGGTATTTGGACTTGAAGGGATGTGTTGAAATATCAAATTTTCACTCATTGATTTGAGATGAAAATTGAATTGGTTTATTAGAGAAAATGAGTATCATAATAAAAGAGTTGTTCAAGTATTTTACAGTGTGATTTTCTCCCTTTATACATTATATCAATGGAATCTAGTGTCCAAATTTCTGTCAAACTCTATAATTTCAACATTTCATCTACGCTAATAGATGGTAATTGACCAATTTTATCACACTTCAATTCGAATTAGCAGAAGCAATGTCTCTTAGATAGTGATACTTACAAAATTCAATAAGCTTCCATTAATAGAGTTCGTCTTTTGACCGCTAACAATTTCAAGAACCAGCACACCGAAGCTGAATACATCGATCTTAGGTGAAACTTCTCCGTAAATTGCTTCAGGCGCGATATATCCCCTAAAGAGTAGTGAAAAATCCATTGTAAGACAAGTTTAGTGAAACTATTAATACACAAGTTAAGAAGGGCTTACAAAGTTCCTGCAACTCTACTAGTATCTACATGTGTTTCATCAAACTCGAATAGTCGAGCAATACCAAAGTCCGCAATTTTCGGGTTCCACTCTTCGTCTAACAATATATTGCTTGCTTTGAGATCACGATGAATAATACGTGAAGGAGAATCGTCATGTAGATACGTAAGCCCCTTCGCAATGCCCCCTATGATCTTGTATCTTATATCCCACATGATTTCAGGTCGTTTCATAGGATCTAGTAAAGATATTAACACATATCTAAGGATGTCACTCTACTAATAACAATAAAAATAACCCAAACATGTTGAAATACATAGAAATGTTATAGTTTATAAGAGGAATGATATCATAATTTATAAGTAATCGGTTTGCACTCGTCTTTTCAGTATGATTTACTTCTTTTATAAAATGGACTACACAAACACTCTCCCGATCCATCAAGTCTTTAATTTCTACATGTTATTAGATCCCCGGGTGGGTTTCGGGCGGATTCGTACCGATTTAGAAAAAAAAACTCTAATAGAAAAACGCATTGAACTTAGACGATAAAAATATATCGACCTATATTCGAGCAATACTAACCATATTAAAATAAGTTTAAGCCGGACAAATGGTAGTTCGACCTAAGAGGGAGCATTGAAATATTGTCTCAAATCGATTGTAGAAATAGAAATATTATAGTTTATAAGATGATTGATATCATAATTTATAAGTAATCCTAACATTTTCAATATGATTTATTTTTCTTATGAATCGGACTATGCGAACATTCTCCAAAACTGAATTTCTATAGAACTTACCGAATATGTAGCGATCAAGACTTGTCTTCTTGAAGTATTGACATATGAGAAGTTTCTCAGTTCCATGAATAGAGAAGCCAAGCAGAGTTACCAGATTTCTATGCTGAAGCTTAGCAACAAGTGAAGCTTCATTTTTGAATGTCTCATTTCCCTGCGATGATGAATCTAAAGAGACTCTCTTCACTGCAACTTCTTGCCCATTTTCAAGTGTTCCCTAAACAATAAATGGGTAAATTTGGAAGCATTTTAAGACATAATTGAAACAAACCTTGTAAACAGTTCCAAATCCTCCTTGTCCAATCTTATTTAGTTCAGAGAAATTATCAGTAGACTCTTTGATTTTCCAATACTCATACTCCAAACTCAAATAATTCGAGGATTCCTGGTTTGCATTAGCAATGGCTTCTCTTTTTCTCTTATCTTCTGAAATAAACATAATACTCTCTGTGTTGGTGTAAACAAATACGGGCGATTTTTGTCCACAACCCTCAACTTACTGGTTATTCAAATGGCATACTCTTCAAATTACGAATTTGCAAATACGATATATTTTTTAACAAAATATACATTTGTAACCCTCCATCTTCAATTAAATGCACATAAGAAAATTCAAATTTTTAATACAGTTTATCATTGGCAGTGTAAAGAACTCGTAAATTTGTAATATTTTATGCACAATTCTCGAATATCAATAGCAAATTTTGTATAATTTTTCAAACAGATCTTATTTGCGTATTTTGTGAGTGGTTTTCAAACAGTTTTCAAATTACGGAAAACCGGTGTTAGAATATTAGTGGTAAAAAACAAAAGATATTGATAACTTTATTTGTTATTCTTACAATTTCGTAAATTGGAGGGCGTACCCTTTACCCAACTCGTAAGTCAAGTGTTAATTATCCAATTTTCTCAAAGAAATACATTTATTGAATTACCTCTATGTTTCTTCAACCTTTTCACTATGAAGATGATGGCTTTAACAAGTAGAAGAAGAACAAAAATCATACCCAAAACCCCAAACACAATGAAGACTAAACCAAGAGCAACTAAGTGGTCCGAATTTGTGGCTACGGATTGAGCGAACGAAACGTCCACAAGGTACAGAATACTGCCGAGCAGCACAATCAAAAGGCGTTGAAGCCCAAATCCCATATCTCAATGAGCAGAAGCAGCAACAGAGCTACGAGATTGATTGGCTCTTCTTCCCCGCGTATTGGAAGAAATGATAAGCTCTCAATGACATTTCTTCAAAAAAATGTTCTTCAATATGCTTGTTGACATTTCTTCAAGAAAGCTACACCTCATCCCCTCATTCAAATTTTATAAAATATTGCTCAAATTATAAAGTCCGACTAAAATTACAATGTGAATGGACATGACTATGATGTATAAGTGAAGAAAATTATATCGTAAAAGATTTTAAAGAAGTCATTTACTATGGTACCAAAATTCTATTTTATATAACTCAATCAACATTCAATTTTCCAATGTGGAATAATGTTATATTTAACAACACACCATCTCAAGTTCAAATATATAATAAATTTAGACTTTCGAATTGAAATGAACTGAACTTTCATTTCACCACAATTGTTAAAACTAGTTATGTCATAATCATAATTTACGTAATGATTATTTTAACCTTACTATATTTAAATATCCTAAATTTTTTACATATAAGAGTATATTGATAATTACATAAATAAATTTACGATATTTAACTATACATTCACCTTAGTATATCATATTTCATCATACCTTAATTTGTTAATAGTTTATCCAAACAAACCCAATGTATTTTATTTATAACAAAAAACAATAACATGATAAATTACACAACATCACACCACTATTATGATCGTTTAAACCAAATAAACACACTCTTAATGTGGAGTGATTTTAAAAATATATCGTAAAATAACACACCATTGACATGCAATTAATGATCATATGAGAATTCAGTGGAAATAAATGATCGGGTAAGCGACATGCCATTTTTTTTTCATATTCGCCCTATAATTGAACCTAATGAGTTCAAAATAACAACAAATATCTCTCATGCCAAAATATCACCACAGAAAAAGTTTTAATGACGACAAAAATGTAGCAGTTGAGACAAATGGTGTCATCTCACTATTAATATTGATAAAATGTTTTGATATTAATTTGATTTTTATAATTTTTAATGATATATTTAAAACTAAAATTTAAGGTTTGATAAATTTGATTCTTTAAATTTGTAACTTTCAAATAATCAAATCCACAAAATCAGTCCATGATGCAATGGATTGATTCCAAGTAGGCTAAATTTTGGCTCGTTGAGGAAGCCCTGCTTGCTCTCTCCTGAGCTTAAAGTTACTCTTGTAGCTGAGGGTTGATTCATTCTTGTGGGGTCGAGGTAGCAACGGCCATGGGTCAGCCCAATCTGTAGGGTTGATCCAACCAATCAAAATGAGTCTACCCGTGGGTTGACCAATTGAAAATAGGTAATGGGTAGAGTTGATCAAATGAACCTATGGCCCAAGCCGATTGACCCGTTGTGGGCTACGGGTTGTAATGGATTGAAATATAAAATGTTTCAAACTTGACTCGAAATATAAAATATTCGATTCGTGTTCGAAAACTGTCATGCACCATCTTATATATAAATAATAATCTAAGGTGAGACATGATGTCATACTCTATAAAATAGAGTACAAGACCATACATGTTCTTATTATCTATTCAAATGCATTTGTAGAATTATAAGTAAACAATACTACACAAATCTTAAAACTTANAACTTTCATTTCACCACAATTGTTAAAACTAGTTATGTCATAATCATAATTTACGTAATGATTATTTTAACCTTACTATATTTAAATATCCTAAATTTTTTACATATAAGAGTATATTGATAATTACATAAATAAATTTACGATATTTAACTATACATTCACCATAGTATATCATATTTCATCATACCTTAATTTGTTAATAGTTTATCCAAACAAACCCAATGTATTTTATTTATAACAAAAAACAATAACATGATAAATTACACACCATCACACCACTATTATGATCGTTTAAACCAAATAAACACACTCTTAATGTGGAGTGATTTTAAAAATATATCGTAAAATAACACACCATTGACATGCAATTAATGATCATATGAGAATTCAGTGGAAATAAATGATCGGGTAAGCGACATGCCATTTTTTTTTCATATTCGCCCTATAATTGAACCTAATGAGTTCAAAATAACAACAAATATCTCTCATGCCAAAATGTGAGCACCACACAAAAAGTTTTAATGACGACAAAAAAGTAGCAGTTGAGACAAATGGTGTCATCTCACTATTTATATTGATAAAATGTTTTGATATTATTTTGATTTTTATAATTTTTAATGATATATTTAAAACTAAAATTTATGGTTTGATAAATTTGATTCTTTAAATTTGTAACTTTCAAATAATCAAATCCACAAAATCAGTCCATGATGCAATGGATTGATTACAAGTAGGCTAGATTTTGGCTCGTTGAGGAAGCCCTGCTTGCTCTCTCCTGAGCTTAAAGTTACTCTTGTAGCTGACGGTTGATTCATTCTTGTGGGGTCAAGGTAGCATAAAACATAGATACATGTACATATACTTCTAAATATGGACATCACAAACTTCAAAAGAACAAAGTTTACTATTTATAACATAACAGCGGAAGACTACGACATAACAAAATATCGGCCGACCCGTCGGCCGGGTTGGACCAATGCTCAAACTCGACGGATCAACCCATTAACGGGTTGAAATATAAGATCAACCCGTTGGACGAACCCATATGGGCTGCTGGGTTTAATGGATTGAACCCGCAATCCATTGGGTCTGACTCACGCTCACCTTTAGAATTTAGATCGAGTTCATTAATTGTCAAATTGAAAATTTTAGAGATTAATTATGACATATGAACTAAAGTTTAGAGATTGATTTTGCCAACATTTACAAAATATGATGATCAATTTACCATATTTGTATTTTGAAGATCACAATGATAAAATTTTAGGGAATAAAATTATCAAAACCATAAAAATTTGTCAACAAAATGCACATGATTCTCTTAAATAGAGTATTCTTCCTCATTAATAATTAAACAAATTAAATACTTTGCCATTTAGCTATTCAAAATGAAATGTTACAATGTCAAGGCACTGTGTTTTCTTCATTAGAGAACAAGAAATGACTGAAGGCATGGCTTGGGATTGCCCTCAAAATCGGTGAGAATACTCCACGACTCCCACTGCATTGGATGATACTCATTATGTTTTTCGATAGATCACCATATTGGAGATGAAGTAATCATCAAATGCGAAAATTGTGAATTATCCGTTGGAAGAAATATTACAGTCAACCGCAGCAAATCTCCCGAGAATTAGGTCAACCGACACAGTCAAATGCGATCCTCAGTTTATGCAATTCTGTTATCAAAATCTATTTGAATTTATATTTTCTCTCTTTTATAAATAAGTTGTAAACATTATGTTGAAATAATAAGTTTGTATCAGTTTGAATCCGTTTGAAAAAAAGCCTTTATTTTTCAATTCTCTGTAATCATTTTATTTTACAGAAGAATAACATAACTCATTTTATATGCAAATCATTTTCAAACCATAGCCGTTCTATATATTGTTCTTTTAATCATTATCGATCATACGTCTTGAATCCAACATACCCAAGAGCATATTGAATATGTAAATAGTGGTGCAGTGGAAGAGGTTTAAGATTGCTCTGATACTATGTTTAGAGGAGATCATTATCAATTAAGATTAGTGTTGTTATTCGATATGAACAGTTAGTGTTCAAAATGTGTTCGTCTCGTATATGATCGTGTTTGTTCATTCAAATATAAATATGAACTTTGTTCGAACATTTCTTCATGTTCATTTATAATATGAACGAATATGAACATTTTAGTTAACAAATATAAACGTTCACAAATATATTATTATATTTATTTTTAATAAAAATATAATATTAAATTTTAAAAAAACTCTAATCTATCATATTTCACACTATCTCTCTATATTTTCCTATTTTTATAGAATTATTGGTATTATAATGTTTTTCTCTTTTTTTTTCTAAATATGAAATTATATTTTTAAAATTCTCAATTTTAGTATATTGAATTTTAACATAAAATATGAAAATCGTTCAAACAAGTTGTTCGAATATGTTATTCGAACGAACATGAACATTTATGTAAGTATTTGAACAATGTTCGAACATAAAAATTCTCGTTCAAATAAAATACGAACAAACATAACCATGTTCGGATAAAAATATGAATAAACATGAACATAGTGAGTTCAGTTCGTTCGGATCGAATAACAGCCCTAATTAAGATCCTCAATTATGGATATGGTCAATAGTGAGTCTAAGTAGATCATCAAATAACTTCCTAGCTTTTTCTTCCTTGAGAATTACATAAGAAGCTTTTGGAAATTTTCATGGCCTTAAGGTCATCTCGTATCTTATATGTATGCATCTCTATGGCTTTAAATCTATAGGCTTTGTTTATAAGGGGAGTGATATCACTAATAATTTGATTGCCAATAATTTTCAATATAATTCACTTCTTTTATAGATTGAGATATAATACACTCCCAGCCTATTGAATCTTGAATTTTTATATGATCTATTTCAACATCCTTATTCTTAAATGCAAAAGCAAGACTCGATTTTGGTAAAAAGAAGCATGTAAACACAATGATCGAAAGACATGTTCAGTTGAAGAATGATATGCTATGTTGCACTGTTCGACTGAGAATCGCTTATTATCCCGATCCGATTTAAACCGGTTGGCCTATTATTTTAAAAACCGGTTTTGGGGTCAAAAAATCCTGTTGAACCGGTTTATTTCTCTCAAAACCAGATAAAAAATCGATTTTTAAGAATATATATTAATTTTTTTTTAAAAATACATCTCAAAAGTTTTTATGTTACCAAATTAAATTTATTAAGAATTTATTTAGAGTTCATTGTAAAAAAATATATTTTTAAATATAATTCTCTTATTTACTAACATTATTATTTATTTTTCTATTAAACCGGTTCAAACCGATCCGACCAATAGAAAGCATTTCCGAACCACCGGTTCGATCGGTTTTTAAAACCATGCTTGTTGGTACTCAAAGAAGAACTTATGTGCGATACAATAGATTTTGAAAAATAATTATTTTAGGCTATGTTTTGCAATTAGAATGCAGTTTAAGAATGCGTTTTCATAATGTGATTAAAGATTATGAATGTATTGAGTCTTCTATAATTGATAAATTGAATTGTTGAATAAGAATAATGTTCTGTATAAAATTAGATAAAAGAAAAATATATCTAATAAAAAACACTTAAGAAATTTACCACCATGATTAATTATACATAATGGTGTTGTTTGGAACTGCAGTTCACCGTATGATGCGGTGAAGGTGTCGTAGTTTTTTTTCATTTTAACGAAACATGCTTAACAAGTACGTTCATTTCATCGATGAAAACTGCAATGAGGTGACAGTACATTTGAAGTAGTGGTGGGTAGAACACAGTTGTTTAATAACCATTCTAATATTCCTTAAAATTAGAGTTTATAATTAATTTTTTTCAAAAATTAATTTAATATTAATTTAAATTCTTATCAATATTAATATTATTTTTATTAATATTTATTTTTATTAAAATTCTTTAAATTTTTTGTCCATATTAATTTATTAATATTAATTTGATTAAGAGGATCCAGACTTTGTAGAGATAGAACAAGATTGGAATATGGAAGTACAAATTCCCGTTAACTCATCACATATAGATGTTGAACTCATATACGATAACTACATGATTCGAGTTAGGAATGAAATACGTGATCGCATTGCACCAGCGAGAATTGGATAAGATCGTCGATTTAGATGATTCACTTTTGTCAATGTTTGTTTTTTGATAAATTTGATCAATAACTTATTATATTCTATCAATTTCTTAAATAACGAGTTTATCATAATCAATATAAAATATAATTTGTATGTGATACACAATTAATTAAAAATAAGGACAAAATAATTAGTTTATGCAATCACGATTACTGCACCACTGTTTCAAAACAGTTTTTAAAAATCACGATCAGTTCATCTCACAGCACATTACATTCATATAATCTCACCGCTATTTGTTAAACGATGTTCCAAACGTACTCAATATTTTACAAATGTTATCAATTTTTATCTCGAAAATAATAATGAAAATTTTATAATGTTGTAAAACCAAACAAATCCACAATTAATGTGAAGTAATTTTAAAACTATATCGTAAAATAGCACGACATAGACATGCAATTAATGATGATCATGTGAGAATCCAGTGCAAATAAATTATCCCAGTACGATAAGCTGTTATTTTTGGGCATATTCGCTCTATAGTTGAAGCTAATGAGTTCAAAATAAAAACAAATATTTCTCATGTCAAAATGTGAGCACCACACAAAAAGTAGCAGTTGAGACAAATGGGGTCATCTCACTATTTATGTTGATAAAATGTCTTCTATATACCATGTTAACAAATTTGATTCCTATACTTTGTAATGAAATATTTAATTCGCAAACTTTAAAGTTTAGAAACATTTGTACTAATTCTCTAAACTCAAAACACTAAATAGATCTTGAACATTCCGGCATATTCCATGATCCTAAATGGTTTACAAATTATTGAGTTTGTTTGGGATAGGGCGAGCCAGAACTCAAGTGCGTTGAACCCAATTTTCTAAAACGTGATTTTTAAAAACAGAAGACAAATCGCATTGCGTTCAACATTATTTTTTTGTGTTTTCATCACCAGTGCTAATAGCAGTTATCATCTCAATGCGATTTTGTAAAACACTAAAATGTCCTAATGAATCCTGCATATTACTTTTATCACATGTTGTTATATCAATCGGTGTACCACCGGTATATCGATGGGTACCATCCCGTATCACATTTTAGTGTGGATCTTGAGTTTTTCGTCAAACCCTAATAAAATAAAATATTATTATTTTTAAATTTTCGTATCGGTCGATATTCCATCCAGAGCAATATGACATTGAATTTATCTCATTTCGACATAATATCTCGTTATCAAATACTTTTAACGCAAGATTATTTAATCTTCTCTAATTTCAATTGTGTAAGTATGATTTTTGGATTTTCGGGCATCACTCATGAAAAATCCATTTTATCTATAGTTTGACATTTATATAAAATTGATGCAATTTCGAATGTTAAGAAATATAAATTGATTAATTAGAGTAAAGTATATTTCTTGATAGTAAGGATAAACATGTACTTTTACTAAAATCGCGTTCATCACACCGTTGTTTTTTATAAAACAATTTTTAAAATCATGTTATTTATAAATACATTCAACTCACCACAGCTTATCTCACAACACTTCACCACTTTTTACTAACAAGTAACACTATATCAAACAAGCTCATTATTGATGGGTAAGTCCCTCCTCATTCAAGTGGCACCCTCACAAAAGAAAATTAAAGGACGAAGATAGTCTAAGAAACCTATGCAACAACACATTTTGACTCACGTATGAGATTGGTGGCCAATCCCAAATCCAAAGCCTATATAAAGAGATCATATTGCTTGTTAAGAATCATCTGACAACCTCATTTGAGTGTTCGAAGGAGAAGAGTAGAAGAGAGAAATAGGGAAGAAACGTTTTCATCTCTAATTGTGTTTTCATAATGTTTTTGTAAGAGTGTAATATTTAGGAATATTTCCTAAATATATCACGAGTTTCAAAATAGTTGAGGGATAGTCGGAGTGTTAGGAAAACACTGTTTTACCACTTATTTTGGGTAATTTCTACTCTATATATTTATCTATGGTAGATTCTTTTTTGTATATCTATTATTGATAATAATAGAAGATTCTCTGGTAGGACAAAGGGCTAGTCTTAATTTGGGTGAATCACAATAAATTTCGATATCTATTTATTTATCATATTTGCATTGTCGATACCTCGATTTCATAACTTCCGTTATGTACCTAACAAGTGGCATCAGAGCTAGATTCAGTTTTGAAATCAGCTTATCGTATGCTTTGTGGTTGCCACTAAGTGGACCATCTATATCATAAAATAAGCTCGATTATTTTGACTATTCTTAACAGATATTGTGCCTATGGAGGTTAAGGCAAGCAATATGATCAAATTAAATAGATCGAATTACTATATGTGGAAGAACAAGATGAAAGATCTTTTGTTCATGACGAAGATGCATTTAACGATATTTGGCAAATCCATACTGGAGGGAATGTCCGATGCTGACTAGGATTTCAATCATAAACAAGTATGTAGTTTTATCCGGAAATACGTTGAAGAAAATGTGAACAATCAAATTTGTGACGAAGTACAAGCAGAAAGTCTTTGGAAGAAACTTGAGGAATTATATGTCTCAAAAAGCGGCTACACCAAATTGATCTATTTGAACAGCTTGGTTCTTACAAATTACCAGGATGGTACTTGGATCATTGATCGCTTGAATAGTATTCAAGAGATATTAGTTCAACTCTCAACAATAAGTATTAAATTTGACGATAAATTAAATGTATTGTTTATTATGAGATCCTTACCGGAATCATGGGAATCGTTGAAGGTATCACTTACTAGCTCTGTAATACTATCGTTGAACAAGTCAAAAGTAGAATTCTGAACGAAAAAATGAGACGACGGACTCAAGAGACATCACTGTCTCAGTCAGAGATTATGATGGCTGATTATATGGTAATGAATACTAAATGGAGCTCTAGACATGCGAAGCATGACAAGAGCCGATGGGAGTTAAACAAATACACAAAGTTAAGTGCCACCATTGAAAGAAGAAAGACCACATCAATATAAATTGCCGACTGTTCAAACAAGAACAAGCAGCGAAGCGCAAAGGATGTTATAGCTGTGATGATGAGCAAACCAATGTAGTATGGAAATTCAACATCGTGTATGACAATAATGTTGTGAATTCCACATCTCAAGAGATGAGTTGGATTCAAATTTTATGATCCAGCCACCAACAAACTTATCAGAAGTTGTGATGCCAGTTCGTTGAAGACGTAACCATTGCGAATATTAAAACGATTAGTAAAGATGTTGCTAAATCTGATGGTGATTCAAAAAAAATTGAGGGTTATGCCTCCAACAAAGGTGTGAGGACATGTTGGAGATGATAGATTTCATACACCTGATGATGAGAAGGAATCAGACGTTCCTAAAGATTTTCCAGTTGACAATGTTGATAATGGCGAAGATACAGTATAAGTCCATGTTGGTTCTCCTGTTCAGACTACTAGATCCGTTAGAGTTATACAACGATCTACGAGATATTCTCCAGATCAATATGTGTTATTGATTGAAGGAGGAGAACCAAAATCCTACGAGGAAGCCATGAATGATGAATTCAGGCAGAAGTGGATTGATGTCATGCAAGACGAGATGCAGTCATTGCATGAGAATGCGACATTCGAGTTGGTAAAGTTGCTAAAGACAAGAAGGCTTTGAGGAATCAGTGGGTTTTCATGATTAAGCATGATGATCATAATCAACAACCACGGTTTAAAGCAAGACTTTTCATGAATGGATTCAGTCAAAGAAAATGTATTAACTTTGACGAGATATTCGCATCCATTGTGAAGATGACATTCATTTAGACTTTGATGGGGTTAGCAGCATTTCTCAACATGGAGGTCGAACAAATGGATGTGAAAACTGTCTTCCTACACGGAGATTTGGAAGAAGAAATCTATGTGTATCAACTAGAAGATTTTGTGAAGAAAAGCAAAGAGCTATATATGCAAGCTAAAGAATAGTCTTTATAGCTTAAAACAAGCACCGAGATAGTGGTATATGGCAACATGAAAACTAATTCAAATCATTGTGTATTCATGAAGTAGTTTTTTGAAGATGATTTTATCTTGCTATTGTTGTATGTGGGCAACATGCTGCTTTTTTATCATAATTGTTCGAGGATTGCTGAGTGAAATAGCAATTGAGTAAGTCTTTTGTGATGAAAGACTTAGGAACAACAGAGCAAATTCTTGACATGAAGATCATGAAATACATGAATTTAAGAAGTTATGAATTTCACATGAGAAGTAAATTGACTAAGTACTTCAAATGTTCAACGTGGACAAGTCTAAAACGGTTAGTTGTCCTCTTGCTAACCACTTTAGATATAGTTCTATCTCTTCTACGGAAAAGTGGAATGAAGAGATTGCTATAATGTCATATGATTTAGATGTTGGAAGCTTGATTTACGCCATGGTGTGTACGCAGCGAGACATTGCTCACTCTGTTAAAGTTGTGAGTCACTTTCTTTCGAAATTGAGCAAGCAGCATTGGGCTGTAGTGAAGTGGATCCTTAGGTATCTACGCGGAATCTCCAAAATGTGTTTGTGTTTTGCAGAAGGTGATCCAATACTTGTTGGATATACAGAAGCTGACATGACATGAGATGGTGACTCAAGGAAGTCTACATTTGGATACATGATTACATTTTCAGGGGGAACTTTGAATGACAATCTAAACTCCGAAAGTGTGTTGCTCTTACGACAACGGAGCCCTAAAAGAACTCGATATCGATAAGCAGAATTATCAGTCATTATGCAATAATCAATGTGTGATTTATCTAACGAAGAATGTTTCATTTCACTCGAGATCCAAGCATATTGAGAAAACTGAGGAAAATGGATCGAATATGATGACAAAGGTGTTGCCAAGATCAAACTTTGAGTATTGTCGAGCTGCAGTTGGACTAGTAGATTCCTCCAATGTGTCGGGAGGGGGAGAATTGATGGGTGGATCCCTTCACATGCAAGGGAAGCCCACACCAAAGAAATAAGTCTAAGAAACATGCGCTACACATATTGACTAACGTATGAGATTGGTGGCCAACCCCAAATCCAACACCTATATAAGGAAATCATCTTGCCTAATAAGAATCATCCCACAGCCTCATTTGAGTGTTCGAAAGAAAAGAGTAAAAGAGAGAAATATGAAAGAAACGTTTTCTTCCCCAATCATGTTTTCGGAAAGTTTTCGGAAGAGTGTAATATTTAGAAATATTTGCTAAATATACGTGAGTCTCAAAATTGTTTAGGGATAGTAGGATGTTGGGTAAACAATGTTTTACTGCCAATTTTAGGTAATTTCTAATGTAAATATTTATTTATGGTAGATTTTCTTTGTCTATTTATTATTGGTAATAACGGAAGTTTCTCTCGTGTGACTTGTGGAATAGTTTATTTTGGATGAACCACATTAAATTTCGATGTTGATTTATTTAAAATATTTACATCGTCAATACCTCGATTTCATAACTTTCGTTGTGCACCCAACAATTATTTTATGGAGAAATCCTGAAAAATCATAAGATCCGACTTATAATCATATACATGCGATATTGGATAAAAAATAGTTCTTGATTAGTCAATTTATTTCATTTATATTTAACTTAATAAATGGTGGAATTATATGTGACACAATCGATTTACGAGTTTAGGCCCACAATGTGTGGATTTACGTTCTCGGGTGAGCACAACTGTATCTTGGTTTCCACTATAATCAATCGATAGATACAATACAATCTAGAGGTATCACAAGTTCGAGTGGAAATAGTTCGAAAAACGATCGGGATCATGCAATCACTTGACCTGCCAACTCCACACGAGATTGGCCAAATAACCTACTCCATGCGAGTTCAAGTAGAAGTCCACGCGGGTGTGGGCTCAAGACCAAGCTCATGCGAATCAGCCTAAGTCTCCGTGAAATACGATACGAAACACCGCAAGTAATGATCCCACACAAGTCCAAATGAGTAGTGACGCAGAAGCAACTCCACTCGACTGGGAGAGCAATTTCACGTGACTTAGGAGTAAGTCAGCACGAGTTAGTCTAGAAAAGCACGTCTACGTGAGTCCCGAAGCAAGTACACATAAAATTCTTGTCCTTGAAAGCATGCCAAAAATCCAATCCTTCAAATTACTTATGACCTCCTATTATACACATAGAGAGACTCATTTACGCACATTCATATCCCATTTCTTCATTTTCTAGGCCCAACCAAGTAAACAGCAAGAAAAACTTAAATTTATAGAATACCTCGTAATACACATCCGGAAGTCTAGTTCACTTATTATCTCAAATGTTAAGCCGCTCAATATCATACACAATACTTGAAAATGGTATTAAATAATTTATTATTTTAATTGTTTTAAATTTTGAGTAAAAATATAATTTTAAAGAATGACAAATTATAAATATTGAAATATTAGTTGTATTGCTATTATAACTTAAATAATTTTAAAAATGATACGAAAATTTGCTTTTGATACACTACACAAGATTGTGAAAAAATGGGAAATTGGAGACTACGAGTAACCACTTTTACAAACTTAAATAAAATGTAAGGCTTTATCAGGAAGAATAATTCGAAAATAATTATTTGGTGAAAAATCCCGAATACGAGTTCCCGTCCTAAACTTGAAAGCTGGGTTTTATACCCAATAATAATTAGACCTTTACCTGGCCCATAAAAAGGCCCTACAAAACAAAGCCCAATAAATATACATTGGACCATGGCCCATAAAAATATCAAGTTCACATTCGTTATGGTTTTTTTGTTGTTTTAAGGTAAAAAACCCATTTTTAGGGTGAAATGCGTGTTTTTAAACGCAGCTGCGATAAAATAAAGTGGCCGCATTGTGTGGTTGTGGCCGCGTTCTATATGAAACACGACAACGTTCTCAAAACGAGATTGTGATCTATATAGCTCGACCTCTTTATATTTCGAAATTCACTATTTGAAAATAAATCGACTTCAATTTCCAGTTGAGCTTACAATGGTTTAGTTGCATTTGTCACGGTAACATTTTCTTTTTGTTAGATCTCCATAACAATTCATTGTTTAATTTTGATCTTAATCTTCATGCGTGATCGACATCATTCACAATCTAAGCATCTTTAACTTATGGAATACTAAGAATGCATTACCTAATGAAAATCCTTAAACTTTGCAAGGCCGAGTACGTTACAAAGTTGTACAAATAATTTATGATCTATAGTATTCATACATCTTTTATATAGTTTTGGCGGACGAGAACGATGTCAGTTTAGAAGAGGATCCAGAACCGGAAATTGAGATTGAAGATTAAGTAGAAATAGAGAATCTGGAACAAGAAAACGATCTAGAGCAAACTAAAAATTTGCATATTGGTAGCATTTTAGTTCGGCGATTGTAATGCTTCTCGAATGAAATGGACATTAGGTTCATTCATCTAGAAGCTTCATTTGACGTAGCCAATAATGATATACACACCTCTAAATGTTGTTACATGAAGTACGACGTTGACGAACCTCATCTAGCTGTCAAGATAAATTTTAAAAATAATTTTCACTTGTAATACTGCATTACACACTTTCATATTCGTAAACTGTGGTAATACAGTGTAATAGAGAGCAATTTAAAGAAGTGGATTATCAAATGTGTAGGCGATTTATGTCTGTTTCATCTACGTACCATCTGTTCGGCTCATCACAGGGTTTGGCATATTTTGGTGTACGAATACGACTACACATACGACAACGTTCTATTGGAAGAAGGTCATTAGAAATTATAACGGTTGGATTTGGTTGTCGTTGTTTACTATTTTATTGAAAATTTCTAAAATAATTTTTTATCTAGTTACATAGAAATCAAAGTGTAGACGGTGCAAACACATATTAACGTGAAATATAAATTGACCATATAGTACGAGCATGCTTTACATTATCATCAAAGGTTAGTACATTACTAGATGATTCCATGTACGTCCAGCGTAGGCCTATGCGGTGCCAACTCATCCGACCAATTCGGTGCGACTCGATTCGACTCGACAAGACTCGGCAAGAGTATAAGAGTTGTATTTTCGACTCGGCTATTATTTTTAAATAAAATAATATTTAATAATGTTAAAATTTGTTGAGAGTTACATAAACTCTATTTTTTAAACTACAAGTAATTTATCAATTTATTATATAAGATAATTCAACTTTATAAAAAGTGAATATAATTGTTATATTTCATGTCTCCCCAAAAACAACCATATTTCGGTCTATTTTCGCTTACATGATTAATTTAGAAGTAATTAGATTATATGACAAAGTCGTGAATGCATATAAGTCATTTTTCTAACGAAGAAAGAATATAATTAATGAAGAAATTAAAACGACGTCGTTTTGTGTCAAGAGTCGTAGCGAGTCGGAGAGTTGGACGCAGTCCGACACGGGTGCGTGAGGAAAATTGGAGATTCGGTACAGCAGAGGCATGGGCGACGACCACGACGCACCGGAGGCAGGTTGACTTGGAACATGCCGAGCAGCATTCTGGGGAATGTCATATGGGGGCATCCACAAATTCTGGTCGGTATCAGGGTACGATGGAGGATATTAATACGGGTACTGTGGTTACGAAGGATACGTGTACTGTGGCGTCAGATTAGAACTCTGACCCATAGCACTGTAGGATGGGGGCAGGATGGTTGAGTTTCATTAGGGGGAGCCTATGTCATAGGTGGAAAAAACTAATGTCCGTGACATGTTTAGTAAGAGGAAGACCAATGCTCATACACCTGTGAAAATGCTGTGGCTCCACTGTCACGTCCCGAAACATGGCCTAGCCGCTTAAGTTTGTGGCATGTCGTGCTCCACTCTTCTTTGGAACACTAGACACTTTTCCATAAAATAATTCAATTTAAACTTACAACAACAGAATATTGTATGTAAAGAAACTATTACAAAACCTTATCTGATCCTCTCATACCCTTCATCTCTTTAACCTCTGCACAACTCGCTTTACTCTCGACTTCTTATTTACTCTAGGTATCAGCCGACGACCAACTCTTTCCATGCTCTCCTTAACCTCTTCCTTTACTACAAAACTGTAGAATGGTCATAATCGAATAACATAAACTTCGGTTAAAACTCTTCAAAACATATATTCTTTTCTAAAACATCTTTTTTCTTGAAAACTCGTCTTGCTTTGTAAACATCTTTAAAACTCAACGTAAAACATTGCTATAAAACTAATGCTTGAAAATTTATCTATCTTTGAAGCTCTTTGCAAATCTCTTTATAAAACATCGTTAAAACTTACTTGAAAATTTTATTATTATTTTCTCATGTGCCTTTTATTTATCTTGTCGGCTCTGATTTACATGTTGGGTGACATGTCTAGCTCAAGACGAACTCTCCTTGATGGTATGATCTTGGCGAGCCTTCTTTGCTTCCCCTGTCTTGGTCGGTTTCACCCTTAGTGCGTCCCCGACTCGGATTGGATAGGGCGCTACCTCATCCAACCCCGCTCGGTTCCTGCCTTCCTTTGCTTCCCCAACCTAGGTTGGTTTCGCCTTTCAAGTAACGTTATTATCCTTAACTTGGGGCATGCCTTGCTTTCTAGCTCACGTGTAATAACACGATGCCGGGTTGGTGCGTCTACCTCCCCCGAGTCTTACTTCATCTTCTGGCACATCCAACGTTGGCCCGCCCGAACAACGTAGTCCAAAACTTTTTTCTTTAAGGGGATACATTGGCTTTGCGAGCCCCCAGACAACGTAGCCCAAAATATTTTCCTCTTTAAAAACATACTTTAATTTTGAATATTAACTTTTTATTATTTGATTGATAAACTAGTACATTGGCTTACCTTTTCTTTGCACTTTGTCTACCGCTCTTTTCGAAAATCCTGAAATAATAAACTAGTAAATAATCACATTATCGATAATTCCTCAACTATCGCACTGAATTTTTATACTTAACCTCATGAGTTTCTCGTTACCAAAACAGAGCTCAAATCTTATCTTAATCCTTCAATCATTCCTAAATATATTTTCTATTCAGTAAATGGATCAAACTGGTGAAATCATATCGAAAAATGGATCAAAGGTCACTTGGGTCATGTTGACATGCCAAAGTACTCTCGCGATTACGTAAACCTATCTTTTCTCCTTCACTCATATTTATACTATCCCAACTTCTTAAAATACCATATTACCCTCCTTCATTTATTTGTAATATCTTACCTTAGTTTCGATCTTAATCAATATTGGTCACGAAATATTTGATGGATTTCCCACAACTTATACCTAGATTTTCATTTTTCTTTATTTTATGTTCTATCTTTTGGAAAGACATAATCGTTTTATTAAAATTCAACTCTAAGGAATGCTCCCAATTGATCTTTTACACTTGTATTCCCACATTATAAGCCTTTTGACCATTACATAACCTTTTCAACCACAACAAGTTCTAAACTGAATAACATAAACATCATACATGCAAATACAATTAACCGAACTGAATCGAATCCAATAGAAAAAGTACATTTGGTATTTTCGAACTACTAATGAATGTGCACATAGAATTAATACTTACTTGGCACCATATTCTGTGGAATTGTTGATTTTCGCTGTATTTGTGTCGAACATTATGAGATCGATAGAACTAGACTTCATTGTATCATTTCCTTGAATGGTTGATTGTGTGATTCCCATAGAGCTAGACTCCCCTGTCGTTGAAACTAAAAACGGAGGGGCGAGAGGAAGAGGTATGGAGATAGATGAGTTGTTGAGGAGATGCATCACATGAGCCATTGTTGGTCTTTCTATTGGATTCTGTTGAGCACATAACAATGCAATGTTGATGCATTTCAGCATATCTTGCAATGATTTGTTATCGACTTCAAGCATCGAGTCTATCAGGCTTCGTGCCGATCCCTCCTCTCGCCATCTTGACCAAGCCTATGGAACATAAAACCATAAGAACAAATGTTATTAATGTTGAAATATTAAATTATCTCACATTAGATTTGAGATTAAATTTGAATTGGTTTATAGAGGGAACGTGGTACCATATAAATGACTTGTTCAAGTCTTTTATGGTGTACTTTGCTTCCCTTATATGTTATATCTGTGCACAGTCCCGTCATAATTTCGATCAGACTTTATAATTTTAAGATGATATCGGAGTTGGTTGGATTCATTTTAATTCGCAAAGTCAAACCTTATGATTGAACTTGATGAAAAGTGTTGAATTTGCCACACATTGGTTATAGAAATGAGATTAAGATAGTGTATAAGGGTGAAGAATGGCATAAATAATATTAAGATAGTGTATATAAGATAAAAAATATTATTTATCTTATATACACTATCTTAATATTATTATTATTATATTATTATAGTTTAAGATTTAGAGTTTATGGTTGATCAAGTCTTTTAAATGTATGGTTTCCTCCCCTTAATCTCGTTCGTTCGCACTCTCTAGTCATAATTTCACTAGACTCTATAATTTCAATATGATATCGAAGTTGATTCAGTAAAAATAATGAATATCAATACCGGGAAAATTCTCTTCATTTCAATTCACAAGTCCAAATTTATCAGGTATTTGGACTTGAGGGATATATTGAAATATCAAATTTTCCCACATTCGATTTGAGATGAAATTTGAATTGTTTTATAAGACAAAATGGATACCATAATAAATGACTTGTTCAAGTCTTTTACGATTTGATTTCCTCCATTTATATGTTATATCCGTGCAAATTTCAATCAAAATTTCGATCAGAATCTATAATTTTAACATTTCATCTACGATGTTAGATGGTAATAGACCAATTTTATCACCCTTAAATTCGAATTAGCAACGGCAATGTCGCCTAGATAGTGATACTTACAAAATTCAATAAGCCTCCGTTAATAGAGTTCGTCTTTTGACCGCTAACAATTTCAAGAACCAACACACCGAAGCTAAATACATCGATCTTAGGTGAAACTTCTCCGTAAATTGCTTCGGGCGCGATATATCCCCTGTAGAGTAGTGTAAAATCCATTGTTAGACAGGTTTAGTAAAACTTTTAATGCATAAGTTAAGAAGGGCTTACAAAGTTCCTACAACTCTACTAGTATCTACATGTGTTTCATCAAACTCGAATAGTCGAGCAATACCAAAGTCCGCAATTTTCGGGTTCCACTCTTCGTCTAATAATATATTGCTTGCTTTGAGATCACGATGAATAATACGTGAAGGAGAATCGTCATGTAGATACGTAAGCCCCTTCGCAATGCCCCGTATGATCTTGTATCTTATATCCCACTTGATTTCAGGTCGTTTCATAGGATCTAGTAAAGATATTAACACATATCTAAGGATGTCACTCTACTAATAACAATAAAAATAACCCGAACTTGTTGAAATACATAGAAATGTTACAGTTTATAAGAGGAATGATATCATAATTTATAAGTAATCGGTTTGCTCTAGTCTTTTCAGTATGATTTACTTCTCTTATAAAATGGACTACAAAAACACTCTCCCGATCCATCAAGTCTTTAATTTCTACATGTTATTAGAGCCCCGGGTGGGTTTCGGACGGATTCGTACCGATTTAGAAAAAAAACTCTGATAGAAAAGCGCATCGAGCTTAGACGATAAAAATATATCGACCTATATTCAAGCAGTACTAAGCATATTGAAATAAGTTTAAGCCGGACTACGGGTAATTCGACCTAAAGGGGAGCATTGAAATATTACCTCAAATCGGTTGTAGAAATAGAAATATTATAGTTTATAAGATGATTGATATCATAATTTATAAGTAATGCTAACATTTTCAATATGATTTACTTTTCTTATGAATCGGACTATGTGAACATTCTCCAATACTGAATTTCCATAGAACTTACCGAATATGAAGCGATCTAGACTTGTCTTCTTGAAGTATTGATATATGAGAAGTTTCTCAGTTCCATGAATAGAGAAGCCAAGCAGAGTTACCAGATTTCTATGCTGAAGCTTAGCAACAAGTGAAGCTTCATTTTTGAATGTCTCATTTCCCTGCGATGATGAATCTAAAGAGACTCTCTTCACTGCAACTTCTTGCCCATTTTCAAGTGTTCCCTAAACAATAAATGGGTAAATTTCGAAACATTTTAAGACATAATTGAAACAAACCTTGTAAACAGTTCCAAATCCTCCTTGTCCAATCTTATTTACTTTAGAGAAATTATCAGTAGACACTTTGATTTTCCAATACTCATACTCCAAACTCAAATAATTCGAGGATTCCTGGTTTGCATTAGCAATGGCTTCTCTTTTTCTCTTATCTTCTGAAATAAACATAATACTCTCTGTGTTGGTGTAAACAAATACGGGCGATGTTTGTCCACAGCCCTCAACTTACGGGTTATTCAAATGACATACTCTTCAAATTACGAATTTGCAAATATGATATATTTTTTAACAAAATATACATTTGTAACCCTCCATCTTCAATTAAATACACATAAGACAATTCAAATTTTTAATACAGTCTATCATTGGCAGTGTAATGAACTCGTAAATTTGTAATATTTTATGCACAATTCTCGAATATCAATAGCAAATTTTGTATAATTTTTCAAACAGATCTTATTTGCTTATTTTGTGAGTGGTTTTCAAACAGTTTTCAAATAACGGAAAACCGGTGTTAGAATATCAGGAGTAAAAAACAAAAGATATTGATAACTTTATGTGTTATTCTTACAATTTCGTAAATTGGAGGGCGTACCCTTTACCCAACTCATATGTCAAGTGTTAATTATCCAATTTTCTAAAAGAAATACATTTATTGAATTACCTCTATGTTTCTTCAACCTTTTCACTATGAAGATGATGGCTTTAACAAGTAGAAGAAGAACAAAAATCATACCCAAACCATAAACACTATCAAGACTAAACCAAGCCCAGCTAAGATGATTATATTCCTGGCTACGGGTTGAGCGGACGAAACGTCGACAAGGTACAGAATACTGCCGAGCAGCACAATCAAAAGGCGCTGAAGCCCAAATCCCATATCTCAAGGAGCAGAAACAAGCGACAGAGCTACGAGATTAAATGGCTCTTCTTCCCCGCGTATTGGAAGAAATGATAAGCTCTCAATGACATTTCTTCAAAAAAATGTTCTTCAATATGCTTGTTGACATTTCTTCAAGAAAGCTACACCTCATCCCCTAATTCAAATTTTATAAAATATTGCTCGAATTATAAAGTCCGACTGAAATTACAACGTGAATGGACATGAATATGATGTATAAGTGAAGAAAATTGTATCGTAAAAGACTTTAAAGAAGTCATTTACTATGGTACCAAAATTATGTTTTATATACCAATTCAAGCAACATTCAATTTTCCAATGTGGAATAATGTTATATTTAACAACACTCCATCTCAAGTTCAAATATATAATACATTTAGACTTTCGAATTGAAATGAACCGAACTTTCATTTCACCACAATTGTTAAAACTAGTTATGTCATAATCATAATTTACGTAATGATTATTTTAACCTTACTATATATAAATATCCTAAATTTTTTACATATAAGAGTATATTGATAATTACATAAATAAATTTACGATATTTAACTATACATTCACCATAGTANTCAACAACCACGGTTTAAAGCAAGACTTTTCATGAATGGATTCAGTCAAAGAAAATGTATTAACTTTGACGAGATATTCTCATCCATTGTGAAGATGACATTCATTTAGACTTTGATGGGGTTAGCAGCATTTCTCAACATGGAGGTCGAACAAATGGATGTGAAAACTGTCTTCCTACACGGAGATTTGGAAGAAGAAATCTATGTGTATCAACTAGAAGATTTTGTGAAGAAAAGCAAAGAGAGTTATATATGCAAGCTAAAGAATAGTCTTTATAACTTGGAGTAAAAAACAAAAGATATTGATAACTTTATGTGTTATTCTTACAATTTCGTAAATTGGAGGGCGTACCCTTTACCCAACTCATAAGTCAAGTGTTAATTATCCAATTTTCTCAAAGAAATACATTTATTGAATTACCTCTATGTTTCTTCAACCTTTTCACTATGAAGATGATGGCTTTAACAAGTAGAAGAAGAACAAAAATCATACCCAAAACCATAAACACTATCAAGACTAAACCAAGCCCAGCTAAGATGGTTAAATTCCTGCCTACGGGTTGAGCGGACGAAACGTCGACAAGGTACAGAATACTGCCGAGCAGCACAATCAAAAGGCGCTGAAGCCCAAATCCCATATCTCAAGGAGCAGAAACAAGCGACAGAGCTACGAGATTGAATGGCTCTTCTTCCCCGCGTATTGGAAGAAATGATAAGCTCTCAATGACATTTCTTCGAAAAAATGTTCTTTAATATGCTTGTTGACATTTCTTCAAGAAAGCAACACCTCATCCCTTCATTCAAATTTTATAAAATATTGCTCAAATTATAAAGTCTGACTAAAATAACAATGTGAATGGATATTGATGAGGTCATCGGAACCCGATACCCCGAACGGAGTCAGGACCAGCCTTGGCCATGATAGCCAAAACAACGCAGGCCGAACTTGGAGGCCGAGATCCAGCCCGTGATTAATAAAGGGCCCATTTATGTCACTTGGCCCGATCAATCATATCTGGCGATCGGTCCCGAGCTGTGGGGTCCAGCTCCCCACATATGCCCAGACCGATCGGGCCACCTCTTGCATGCACTGTTTCGGGCCATCTTTATCCATCATATGCGACGATAATCCGCGACAAACTTGTCAGTAGCGTGTTTCGGCAATGGGTGTAAGCCACTAGAGGCCAAAGAGTAGCCGGCTGGCAGCGCCGAAAGGACCAGCGCCATGCAGCTCAGGGAAGCTATTTCCGGCGGCTGTTCCGCCTGACGTTAGCCGACCTAGTAGCAAAGGGCAGACGCAAAACGACACCCTACTGTGCATAGTACAGTGGGAGTATAAAAAGGACACTTAGAGAAGGAGAAAATGACTTCTTCCCGGTTTTTCTCTGGAGAGCTTTAGCTTCACTTATTACTCTCGATTTATTTTCGATTGTCTTCCCTCTCTTTGTTGTCTATCAAACAAACATGCATTGTATAATCATGAAGTCGATTATTGAACAGGCTAAGGGCACTTCTTTTAGCCCTTAGTCAAGTGGTTTTCTCCTCGTTTCCGAGGTTTTCCACTCTAAAATCCTTTCGCCCCCTTTACCTTTGAATCATTAACTTTCTCCACACATAAACAAATAACAACCGAGTTCGTCTTGCAACGAACCGGTCGACTGTTGACACCCCCGGTTTTCGAACCACAACAGTTTGGCGCCGTCCGTGGGGACGAGTTTTAACTCCCATTTGAGGTATTTAATAGGATAGGCATGGCGACTGGAACTTCGACGAACGATAGTGACGCGCTTCCCAACAGTGTTCCGGCTTCAACGTTTTCTTTGCAGAACCTAGAGGTTGTTGTTAGGAAAGTTATTCTGGAAGTTACGTCGGAGAGGAGTGGGACAGAACCACTGGCTATTACAAGCCATGTTCCAGCCAACAGAGGGTACGAGAGCGACCCTGAAGCGCCGAGCTCCGATGAAGAGGAGATTGCCAGGCGTGGGATAACAATGAGGAGGCCGAGATACCAATCCACTCCGCCTCCTCCAGTTAGAACTCCAACTCCCGTCCCTGGGACGAACCAGGAACAGATGCAGAGACGCATGAACGAGCTTACCAGGGAGTTGGAGGCCCTACGAACGCACATGGATTGCGATCCTGATCTGGAGCGCAATCCATGACTTTTCGATCGGGCCATGGGTGCCCCGATCAAGCGGAGTAAGGATGATGACTGGTGGCATAATCTACAGGTGGCCCAGCCGTCATCCCAACAATCGGGAGGCATATCTGCCGTATTGGGAGATTTGATGCTCCCGTTTTCTGAAAAGATCTGGGTGCCAGTCCCCGATCGATATTATCGTAACCCTGAGGGATTACCCATATTTCGAGGCGACGGTGATCCGATTGATCACCTCGCAGATTTTGAGCTGAGGATGGGGACCGTTCGGGCCTCTTATTCATTGAAGTGCCGCATCTTCGCGGCAGGGTTGCAGGGCGATGCCCGGACCTGGTTCAAGAACTTGCCGGCCCGATCCATACAGTCGTATGGCGGATTCGTCCTGGCTTTCTCAGAGCAGTTCGCTCCAAACGTAGGACCGCCTCGTAGCAGGCAGGAACTATACGACATGAAATATATCCCGGCAAAGATGAGTCTCCGCTCTTTTATAGAGAAGTTCAACAGAACCGCCCGGGGTATCAAGTTGGAGCTCCGAGATAAAATCGATATCTTGCAGCAGGTCTTAGGACCTTGCGGCCTTTCGGCCAGCCTTGTGAAGAGCCCACCAACCACCTTGGGAAAGCTCCTTTAGAAAATCAACAAGTACATCAAGGTGGATGAAGCGCTGGGAGCGGGGTATCGAAAGCCCGATCGTGATGAGCGAAGGGGCAAGCGGGCTGACTCCCCCCGAGCGGGCCATCAGGGTGACGATCGTCACAGGCCAAGTGGAAGGGATAATCGGGGTCAGCCCCGACATTATAACGACCGGGCGGGAGATCGAAGATCTCCCCAACTCGAGCAGTAGAGGGGCCAGCCTGGTAAGAAGAACCGGGGCCAGGGCCGAAGAAGGAGATGGCGGGGCCGAGGCGGCAGGGCCCCGCGAAATGAAGGAGATAGGAGGGAGCAGCCAGCTCCCCCACCTGCCAAAACGGGCACCCAACCTCCCCCAAATCAGGAGGTGCCCAGGGAGAGGGAGGCCTCCTGAGACATTTATGTTATCTCCGGCGGAATAAGGATTAACGAATCGGTCAGGGACCGAAAAAGGGCAGCGCGTGAGGAGTTCCTCGAGAGCTCCGAATCTGTAGCCCTGGTGAAGTACGAGTCGGCCGAGCGGTCCTCAACCTTTGGGGGAGAAATTACCTTTACCGCAGCCGATCGGGAAGGGGTCACCGATCCATGTGATGATCAACTGATCATCACTGGAATTATCGCAGATCGACGGGTCCACAGGATTCTGGTAGACACCGGGGCTTCATGCAACTTGATAAAGCGTGAAGTGGCGAAAATGCTAGGAGCCGCTGCCCATGATCTCCCGATTGCCAACATCACCCTCTGGTCATTCGACAAGAGGAGTGTCATTCCGTGCGGGAAAATTATTTTCCCCATCACGCTAGGAGAATCGGGCAGGGACCGATCGGAGACCCTGGAGTTTATAGTCGTTGAAGTCGATTTGGCTTACAACTCTATCATCGCATGGACTGGCCTCAGTAAGTTTGAGGCAGTCCCTTCCACATACCACATGACGCTCAAGTTCCCCTCCACTCACGGAGTGATTTCTGTTAAGGGGGACCAAAATGTAGCAAGACAGTGCTACATGAGCTCGTGCCGTACTCTGGCACCTATCAAGAGAGCTCGGGTGGATTTGCTCGAAGAGCCCCCGCACCCGAGGCAAGCTATGGAACCCGTCGGGTTCAAGACAATCAACTTGGTGGAGGACGATTCCACCAAGACTACACGCATCGGGGCACATCTGTCCCCAACCTTTGAGGAAGAGCTGGTCCAATTGCTAAGGAGCAATGTGGACATCTTCGCTTGGACCCCGGACGATGTTCCGGGGATTGATCGGTCCGAGTGTGAACATCGGATCAACACCGATCCTGGTATCAAGCCGATAAGGCAAAAAAGGAGACGATATTCTCCTGAGAAGATTGAGATCATCCGGGCAGAGGTGAACAAATTGCTGCGGTCGGGCTTCATCAGGTAGATCCATTACATTGAGTGGGTGGCAAACCCAGTAGTGGTCTCCAAGGCGGACGGAAAGTGGAGGATGTGCGTGGATTTCACCGACGTCAACAAGAGTTGCGAGTCGGAGCCGTTCCCGCTGCCGCACAATAATCGATTGGTGGACGCTGTGGCCGACAGCACCATGATGAGTACCATGGATGCTTACTCCGGGTACCACCAGATCTTCCTTGCTAAGGAAGATCAAAAGAAGTCATCATTCATGACAGAAGACGGCGTTTACTGCTACGAAGTTATGCCTTTTGGCTTAAAGAACGCCGGTGCAACATACCAAAGGCTGGTCAACAAGATCTTTAGGGAGTTGATAGGCCATATTATGGAAGAGTATGTTGATGATATGATTGTCAAGTCAATGAATGATGAAGACCATATTCCTTACTTGTCTCGCTGTTTCGAAGTATGCCGTAAACATAAACTCAAACTGAATCCAAACAAGTGTTGCTTCGGGATTCGAAGTGGCAAGTTTCTTGGATATTACGTTTCAGAGAAAGGCATCGAGGTCAATCTGGAGAAAGTCCAAGCTATTGTTGATATGCAGCCTCCGAGAAACAAGCGAGAATTCCAAAGGCTGACTGGCTGACTGGCGTCACTGAGCAGGTTCATTTCAAGATCCACTGACCGGGCTCTACCTTTTTTCAGGACATTGAGAAATGCTAGCCATCTTGCCTGGACCGAGGAGTGCGATCGGGCATTTTCCGACTTGAAGACTTATTTGAGCACTCCTCCGGTCATGGTGATCCCGACGTGTCACGAACCCTTAGGGTTGTATCTGGCCGTGTCAGAAGCTGCAGTCAGCGCAGCCCTGGTAACCATTGGGGATGATATTCATCGGCCCGTTTACTACGTTAGCCATTCCGTGGTACCAGCTGAAACAAGATACACAACCTTGGAGAAGTTCATGTTGGCTTTACAGAAAGCGATAGCAAAGCTTAAGCATTATTTCGAAGGCCGCAAGGTGTATGTGTATACCGATCAGCCCTTAAAGGCAGTATTGAGTCAGGCGGATTCAAACGAGAGGTTGGCTAAATGGAAGATCAAGATCAGCTCCATGTATCTGGAATTCGTTACCCGAAGGGCCATCAAAGCTCAAGTCCTTGCGGATTTCGTGGTCTAAATGACCCGATCGCTTATATTTTTAAATCAAGAGGACGACCGGTGGGTCATATATGTTGATGGATCAACCTTCGGAGGCAGGGGAGCGGGCATCACCCTCACTACACTTCAGGGCGACGTCATCCACTACGAGGTCAAATTCTCATTCTCTGGGACAAACAACGTGGTGGAATACGAAGCCGTCTTGTCGGGGATGACCTTAGCTCAAAAGATTGGAGTTGGTAAAGTGCGGATATTCTCAGACTCCAAGCTGGTGGTGTAGCAGTTCGCAGGAAGATTCGAGACGCATGAGCCAACCATGAAATTATATCATGTGAAGGTCTTGGAGATGGCGAAGAAATTTCGGGAGTTCTCACTCGACCACGTGCCTAGAGAACATAACAAGGTGGCTGATGCACTAGCGAGATTGGCTGCAGGCTTACCAGACATTGGACCAGGCACGGTATCGGTCCATATTCAGGATAGACCTTCGGTCGATATTCATGTGACCGAACAGTCATTCGAAGAGGTGGGAGCCCTCTGCCATGAACTCCAAGATTTAAAGATCAACGCCATTGACTCCCCAGAAGATACCACGTGGATGACCCCTTTTATCAAATATTTGACCAACGGTCATCTACCAGATAATACATCAGAGGCCAGGAAGATTGAAACCCGGGCGACACGATATGTGCTCAATGACGGGCAACTATTCAAGAAAAGTTTTGAGGGACCGCTCCTGCGATGTTTGTCCCCTTTGGAGGCTGAAGCCGTCATGATTTATGTTCATGAGGGGATATGCGGAATACATTCTGAGGCCCGATCTCTATATCATCGTGTCGTAAGAGCTGGTTATTTCTGGCCAACGCTCCTTGAGGATGCAAAGAAGTACACAAGACGCTGCGCTGTTTGCCAACACCATTCTCCAGTCCCTCAATTGCCGGGGGCACCTTTATCGATGACCCCACTTCCTTGTCCATTTGACAGATGGGGGATTGATATTCTGGGACCGTTCCCTCGATCGGTCCAGCAGCGCAAGTTTTGCATAGTGGCGGTGGAGTATTATACGAAATGGATCGAGGCTGAAGCGGTTGCCGTCATTTCTGAAAAGGTGGTAAAGCATTTCCTATGGAGGAACATCATAAGCCGCTTCGGGGTACCTCGAGCCTTTGTATCCGATAATGGACTTCAATTCCGCGGTAAAGCCGTTCGGGATCTATGCGTCAAATTGGGTATCGCTCAGCACTTCTCATCGGTGGCTCATCCCCAGACCAACGGATTAACTGAGGTCTCCAACAAAGTTATCCTGAAGGGGTTAAAAACCAAGTTGGAAGATTTAGGGGGAAAGTGGCCAGATCACATTTATGAGGTATTGTGGGCTTACTGCACCACACCCCGCTCAACGACACAGGAATCCCCATTTTCTTTGGTATATGGGTCCGAAGCGGTCAGTCCAGTGGAGGTAGCCATAAGATCTCCTCGGATAACCCAGTATGACGAGCATTTGAATAATGAGCGAAGGTCTTTGGTTTTGGAGATGATTGAAGAGAAGAGAAACGTCATCTATGCTCGCATGTGTGCTTATCAAAGAACAATGGAGCGAGCTCATAACAAACGGGTGGTGCCCAGGGAATTCTCAGAAGGCGACCTCGTTCTCAGGAACGTAAGAGTTCAGAGAAATGTGGGGAAGCTGGACAGAAATTGGGAAGGGCCCTATAGGGTTAGGAAGAACCTGGGCGCTGGGGCTTATAAGCTTGAGAATCTGGATGGAGATGAGATTCCCCGAACTTGGAATGTACTGAACTTAAGGCGTTATTTCATATAAAGCGTTTGACATATATGGTAATTCTGAACTTTAAAATGTTTCGTATGCTTGAATAAGTTTACAAATGAACGCAATGCAAAGTATTTCTAGCTATGAGGGACCGATCTTGGAGTTGGATTTTTTGGACGAGTTTGGACTGGTGATTGTAGCGATCATCCACAAGGCTCTCAAGTAGTGTGACCGCTCTGACGAGTCAGTTGCTTCCACGCTTGCCGAGTACTTAGATGAATCGCATACTCCCAGAACTCACTACGAACTAAATTCTTTCTTCAAACGGCACTCATCGCCTAGAGGTAGCCCTTGCTTCATTAAACTTGATCTACAGGCTAGAAACCATGACAGAGTTAACCTGTAAAATGCAAGCCGAAGCCCGTCATGGAACTATCTTAAGAACCGGGGCTCCGGCTAAAAATATGTCATGGGGCTCATGAAGAGCCATCGCAGTGCGCCAAAGTCTTGACATTCCATTGGACGTACTCAAGTGAGATCTCATGGTATAGTTGGGGTTTTCCTAACTTACTAAACTTAGTTGAATTCGAAGTTAGTTGGTGAAGACCGTTCGGGCCATACTTGGCTTAAGCCCCGACCTTATACTTGGAATTATTTACGGCGAATTTTATGAAAGGAGGAAACTCTGCTCAAAGTAAAGTTTACAGTGAGATTGGACCAAAGAAAGATGTTTATTTGAAGAACTTGAGTTTACAAATACAGAAAGGAAAGAACGGGAAATTACATACTAGTCTATCTGCCCTTCTTCCTTGTCTGCTCCACCAGACTTCTCTGCAATCCATGTCTTGAGATCCTCCAGCTTTTTCCCACTTTCTTCAACTATCTCGTTGACCGATCTCTCCATCAGGTCAAAAAGGGGATAGTTGGGATCAGTCTCTAGCGGGGGTTCGTCCAGTTCGGGGATCTCGCAGAAGTTTCCGTCCTTGGTCAGTGGGTCAAGTGTCTCCCAACGTTCGTCTTCGGGATCCAGACCAAACTTGCTAATTATTTGGTCCTTCATGTTGTCCATGTATTGGGAGACGTTCGGTCCATAGACATTTGCCGCTAAGGCAAACATCAGGGGTGATCGGGCAAAACCCAGTAGGGCTTCCCGAACCGCACTTTCAGTTGACCCTTGAACTCTGACCAGGTCTTCTTTGAGCGCTTCCCGCTCTTCTTTCAAGGCAGTCTTCTCATCTTGGGATTGCAGAAGGAGTATGTTGCTTTCGTCAGATAACTCATGTATCTGACGCTCCAGCTCCAAAACTCGGGCCGTGGCGGAGTTTGCTGCTGCTTGGGCCTCCCCTGCCTTTGAGGCAGCCAAGGACAACTCGGTGCCCGCTCCAAGCAGCTCTCCGTTCAAACGGTCCCGATCGGCTCTGACCGCCTCCAACTCCTTTTGTTTAATCTCAACTTGCCGTTGAGCTAAGGCAAGTTGGCTCTCCAGCTCTTCAGTTGCCGAAGAGGCGCTTCGGCTGAGTTGGACGGCGGAGGCCAGATCCAGGGCCCTTCTATGCGACTGCAACAACCAAGCGGGATTAAAAATGTGTACCCGATCATGAACATGAGTTAAAATCAACTTACCACATCTTGGGATTCCAGATATGCGGACACCAAGCTGGGGAGGGAGCCATCAATACTGGGCGGGTACTTCTTTCCCAAAAGTCGATATTCTTCGAGGGTGGTATCCTTCCATGATGGGGGGACTCTCTTTGGTCCCCGGGCCTTGAAGACAGCTGTCACCATCTCCTGGACCGCCCCGCGAATGGCCTCCGGGTTGCACGAGGACGGGGCCGGTCTGTCCCCGATGGTGACCCCTTTTGTGGGGATCGGGGCTGCGGGCCTGCTGACAGTTGACCGCAACCTTTTGTACTGCTTCGGGGCTTCCTCTTTGGGGCCCCGCTTGCTCGTCGACGCAGAATCGGATGGCCTCTGCGCCCTATCCCCTAAACTGGACGAGGGGCGAACATCCTCCACCCGAATCGACCCCTGCAGCAATAACCGCACGACGTTAAGATCCAGGGGGGAATTATTCCCGATCCTATACATGGCAGGACGGCCTAATGAGCGTATCTTCTTAGAGATAACCTCGTCCACCTCATTCATGGATCGGGGCTCTGGTCTGTGGCTGCTGGAGCTCCCGGACGACCTTGATGGCCCAACAGCAACGCGAGGCTTGGGCTTTGAGGCTTGCAGATGGGCCTCCTTTTTGGCTTTTGAAGCAGCAGCACTGCAGCTAATCGGTTCCCGGACATGGTGTCAGTGGAATCTGCAAAAGAAAAATAATGAGGATCATGAAGTATGAATTGGAAAGGGCCAAGTCGTACCCGAGTCTTCTGACTCAGAAGAGTCAGAGCTGGTGGAAACACCCTTCGGGGCAGGGGCCCCTTTCCTTCCTGCTACCCCGATCTCTAATAGCTTCTTCTCCCGAAGGATGTCAATTCTTTTCAGACGCCGTTCGGGAGGAGGAAGCATTGCCAAAGTATTGGCAATATCGGGGTGGGATGGGTTGAACCGGCTTCGGTCCAACTTCCCGATGTCTGGGTGTGTTGTTAGGAAGGTAACTTTCAGCAAGTCCTCCCTCGGGATGTCTATCCAGACATAGCAAGATTCCCATTCGTGTAGGGAATCTTCCTTGTCAACGATAACGCAATCCTTCGTTCTGGTAGCTATGTAATATAGCTTGCGACCTCCTAACAACCTTCGCCTCTTACGGGATCCCACCAAGAACAGGTTGAAAAAATGCCTGAGGGTTGGTTCCACCCTCTGTTTGTGGCAATAAAAAATAAAGGCAATAATATATATGTAACTGCCCGGAAAAAGAGCAAATGTCGGGCAGTGGATCTCCCGAAGAACGGCTGCGACGAAAGGGTGCAGGGGAAATCGCAAGCCCGATCTAAGGGAAGCATAGCTAACGGGTATAGCGCTTGCCGGAACGTTCATCTCAGTGGGAAGGAAGCACGGAACATCTTCCTTCCCCCTCCAGATGGGGTAATGGGCTGAAATGGAAAACTTAACCCTAAAGGCGTCAAGATCCATGGAACTAATGTCGGGATATCTAGACCTACGGGGTGCCATGGAGGATTACCTTGAAGTTAGAATAAGATTTGGAGATGAGCAGCGGTTGAACGAGAATCGCCGAAGATTTCAAAGGCTGGGCAATCAGTTGCAGATAGTGATAATGGCCGCACAAAGGAAAAATCCTGACTTTTATATCGCGTACTGCTCAATCACAGGATGACACATCATCTCTGCAGGCGGCTGCAGTCTGACAGTCTGCCCTCCTTTGGAATATGAAAAGGCGTTAGCTGTTGCAGAGCCTGGAATTACGCCCCTACCATTCTACTGTTCTGGATTTAAAATTCAAAAATCCACTTCATGAAACTTCTAAGTGTTGGATCGGTCCACAGGGACGCCATTACGATCGGTTCGGGTACGAGTTTTCGAAGTTGAGATCGGGCACATGTGCGCAAACGATCTCGATTGTTGATCGAACCCAGTTCACCACCAAGGATGCGACCGAGTCCGAGGGGCTAGTGATGAGGTCATCGGAACCCGATACCCCGAACGGAGTCAGGACCAACCTAGGCCATGATAGCCCAAACAACGCAGGCCGAAGTTGGAGGCCCAGATCCAGCCCGCGATTAATAAAGGGCCCATTTATGTCACTTGGCCCGATCGGTCTCGAGCTGTGGGGTCCAGCTCCCCACATATGCCCAGACCGATCGGGCCACCTCTTGCAGGCGCTGTTTCGGGCCTTCTTTATCCATCATATGCGACGATAATCAGCGACAAACTTGTCAGTAGCGTGTTTCGACAATGGGTGTAAGCCACTAGAGGCCAAAGAATAGCCGGCTGGCAGCGCCGAAAGGACCAGCGCCATGCAGCTCAGGGAAGCTATTTCCGGCGGCTGTTCCGCCTGACGTTAGCCGACCTAGTAGCAAAGGACATGCGCAAAACGACACCCTACTGTGCATAGTACAGTGGGAGTATAAAAATGACACTTAGAGAAGGAGAAAATGACTTCTTCCCGGTTTTTCTCTGGAGAGCTTTAGCTTCACTGATTACTCTCGATTTATTTTCGATTGTCTTCCCTCTCTTTGTTGTCTATCAAACAAACATGCATTGTATAATCATGAAGTCGATTATTGAACAGGCTAAGGGCACTTCTTTTAGCCCTTAGTCAAGTGGTTTTTTCCTCGTTTCAGAGGTTTTCCACTCTAAAATCCTTTCGCCCCCTTTACCTTTGAATCATTAACTTTCTCCACACATAAACAAATAACAACCGAGTTCGTCTTGCAACGAACCGGTCGACTGTTGACACCCCCGGTTTTCGAACCACAACAGTTTGGCGCCGTCNAAACGCAGAGGTTGAAACACGAGAATGGAAACTCTGATCTTGCACCGATTCAGTGATTACTTTCAGTTGTTTTTCGTATGTTGCTTTTAAGTATTTCCTAATGCATGTAAGTGAGAAGTCCTTGCTGCATTTAAAACTCGAAACACTCTTTGTTTTATGTATGAAAAATCTGTTCTTGTTCTTGATGAACCTCTCTGCGTTTTACTCTGTTTCATTCAATTTCGCAATGAATCCTGTGCAATGAATGAATCTGTGTTTTTACAGAATTACACACAACACACTCAAGCTACGAAACCATAAATCACAACAACAAATACAACCATATCAACCTATACAACTACGTTGAAACTGCCTCGTTCTTCAGATATCTCCCAGTTCTTCATGGTATCGGAGCTAACGGTCCATTACTGAAGCATAAACCAGTACCCGCTGCACAATACTCCAAAGCTCTCAAATGGCCTCCAGTCGTTCTTCCAGTTCCTCATCAGTACCCCTTCTCACGACAAGGAACTACCACTACTGGGCTATTAGAATGAAGCAATCCTTATTGGCACTAGACCTCTGGAGTGCGGTCGAAAACAAGCCTCAACATGCTCCTGCGGAGAACTCCCCAGAAAGAGCCGCATTTGCGGAAGCTCTGTTACGCCAACACCGAGCGCTTGACACCATCTGTAGCGCCATATCTGAAGATGTATACATGGCACTTGCAGACTGCACCTCTCCACATGAAGCATGGGAAAATCTCAAACTTACATTCGGAGGAAATGAACACTCTCATGTCGAAGGTCGAGCATTATGGAGACAATTCGACAACTTAAGGATGGATAATACAGAAACAATCCAAGAATTCTCTGAAAAAATCACCAAAGTCACAAACAAACTAAAGATATGTGGAGAAGAGGTAACTGAAAAAAGAGTCGTCAACAAAATCCTCTCCAGCATCCCGGAAAGATTCGATGCTCACATAGTCTCTGTCGAATACACGAAGGAATTTCAAGACATAACGCCTCAAGCCCTTCTGAACATGCTGATGAGCGCTGAAGCCAAACTGAACTCACGAATAATTGAAGGCAGAGAGATGGCTCTCAGGACTCAAGTGAAAGCTCCATACACTGCTAATACAAACAACATCGAATATAAGGAAAGAGTTGGACCTTATCCACCTTGTGATCACTGCAAACAGAAGAATCACAGGTCCGATGTGTGCTGGTGGCACCCCTCAAGCATGTGCACGTATTGCAGACAACAAGGCCATCTGGAAAGAGTTTGTTTGGTTAAAAGAGCAGCAAATCAGCCTAAACAAATCACTACAAATATGGCCACAGAACTAGAAGTCGACTTCGAAAATCTACACCTGATGCTGATGACAAAGACTGAAGCGCTAACTGCTGGAAGGGACGTATGGCTGCTGGACAGCGGCTGCACGAATCACATGTCAAACAACGCCTCATGGTTCACTCGCCTGGAGCCTTGCAACAAGTGGATTGAGGTCGCAAATGGTCAAATTACCAGATCACAACATGTTGGAGACGTCGAGATCACAGTCGGAAAGGGAAAGATCACAATCCGAAATGTCTTCCTGGTGCGAGAATGCCCACATAATTTACTCAGTCTTGGGCAACTTACTGATGATGTTGATCTGGATATTTCATTCCAAGACAAGACCTTCATCATCAAAGAAAAGCTCACAGGAGCTGTCCTGGAAGCAAAAATCGACAAAAGAACGTTCCCCGTAGACTTCTCTCGTCTGGGCAATCCCATGAAGTGCCTATCAACCAAAGATAATACACTACTCTGGCATAAACGCTTTGGCCATTATCACCACGCTGCGATAACAAAGCTTCATGATCAGGTACTCGACCTACCACATCTGCCATCTTACTCCATTATTTGTGCTGTGTGCCAGGGAGGAAAGGCAATGAGACAGTCGTTTGGAGTGAGCAAATCAAGAGGAACAAAAAAACTTCACCTGGTGCACTCCGATGTATGTGGATACATGAAGGAATCCACTCCAAGCGGAAATAGGTACTTCGTTACGTTTATTGATGATCTCACTAGGTATGTATGGCTTTACCTGCTCAAGAGAAAATCAGAAGTTCTCCAATGCTTTAAAACATTCAAAGCAATGGCTGAAAATCAGAGTGGCTGCAGCGTAAAAATCCTTAGATCCGATAACGGTGGTGAGTATACAGGGAAAGAATTTGTGGAGATGTGCAATTCAGAAGGCATTCTTCATCAATTGACAGCGCCTTATACTCCGGAACAGAATGGAATAAGCGAGAGGAAAAACAGAACTCTGTTGGAAATGACGAGATGCTTGCTGATTGAAAAAAAACTTCCGCAAAAATTCTGGGGCGAAGCCGTCAACACCTCTGCGTATTTGATCAATAGAATTGGAACAAAGGCAACCAATGGCATTACTCCATACGAACTCTGGAATGAAGTTAAACCAACTGTTGATCACCTGAAAATTTTCGGCAGTGTCTGCTACATTCATGTGCCGAACGAACGAAGAACCAAACTAGATGCGAAATCAGAAGTTGGAATCTTGTTAGGATACTCTGATGTCTCTAAGGCATATAGGATCCTCAGCCTAAAGACGGACACAGTTGTCGTAAGCAGAGATGTTATTGTGGATGAAGGAAAGCACTGGAACTGGAAACTTAAGAAAATCTCTGATGATGATGAAGCTGGCTGCCCTGAAAGTTTAGCATTTGAGCATGAGGAGTACTCCGATAAAGGCAAAATTGTGTTTGATGTTCCCACAAACACAAGACAAGAGGAACAACAAGACGAGCCTGGACTCACAATTGAAGAGAACCAAGGATACTCAGCCCCCACAGAAGACAACAGAATCACGGCGATCAGCACTGTACAAACCATTCCCACTGATGTTCAAGAAACTGAAAATGAGTATCAAACAGACAATAACATCGAAGAAAGTGACCAAGAATCAAGCGATGAGAACATTGATCACACACCACTGAGATACAAAAGTCTTTTCAGAGTTATGGATTCATGCAATATGATCATCTCAAAAGAACCAAGCAGTTTGAGTATGGCATTGGCTAATCCTGATTGGTATGCAGCAATGAAAAATGAATTCGAAATGATAGAAAAGCACAACACTTGGTCACTGGTCGAAAGGCCTGCAAATAGGAAAATAATTGGTGTAAAGTGGATATTCAGAACAAAGTTCAATGCAGACGGATCCTTGAACAAACTTAAAGCGAGATTGGTGGTGAAGGGATTTGCTCAACTTCAAGGAGTTGATTATCTTGAAACATTTGCTCCCGTTGCCAGATTGGATACGATCAAACTTCTGCTAAACATAGCAGCGTGCAAAAACTGGAAGGTTCACCACCTTGATGTAAAATCCGCCTTCTTAAATGGCACCTTGGAAGAACACATCTTTATAGAGCAACCCCCTGGTTTCTGCAAAGAGGGGCGTGAGGATGATGTATATCTGTTACACAAGGCGTTGTATGGCCTAAAGCAGGCTCCCCGTGCTTGGTACTCCAAGATTGATAATCAGTTTCGAAAAATTGGCTTCGAGAAAAGCCAAAACGAACCAACAGCCTACATCCTTAAGAATGGTAATGAAATTTCAGTCATAATTTCTCTGTACGTCGATGATCTCCTGATCACAGGCCAAGATGACACTGAAGTTGAAAAACTGAAAGGGAAGTTGATGGAAAGCTTCGAGATGACGGATTTAGGACTGATGAGCTATTTTTTGGGGATGTAGGTACACCAAGATTCAAACTCGATCAGCCTATCGCAAACTAAGTACTCTGCTGACTTATGTAAAAGGTTCGGTGTAATTGAAGGGCACTTCCCACCAGTGCCGCTGTCTCCTGAAAACAAACCAGCAAGGGAAGATGACTCAGAATTGACTGATAGTTCACTGTATCGAAGCCTCATAGGAAGTCTTCTTTACCTTGCGGCAACAAGGCCGGATATTATGTTCGCTGTCAGCTATCTGTCAAGATTCATGACAGAGCCGCATGCAAACCATCTCAGTGCAGCAAGAAAGGTATTGAAGTATGTAGCTGGAACTCAAGCTTATGGGATTAAATTCAAAAGAAACTGCGAAATCGAATTGCATGGCTTTGTGGACAGCGACTTTGCAGCAGATTTAACTGACAGCAAAAGCACAACCGGATATCTGTTTTCGTTTGGATCAGGCTGTTTTTCGTGGAATTCAAAGAAGCAAGATGTAGTTGCCCAATCCACCGCAGAAGCTGAGTATATCGCAGGAGCTGCTGCAGCCAATCATGCAATGTGGCTTTGGAAATTGTTCGAGGATCTAGGAATAAAGCTTACAACCCCAATCACTCTCTGGATTGATAATCAATCGGCACTTGCTATGGCTGAAAATCCGGTAAGCTTTGGAAGAACTAAACATATTCGTGTAAAATATCATGCTTTCAGGAACTATGTAAAAGACAAGATCATTCAAGTGAAGTTTGTCAGAACCAACGATCAACTAGCGGATATCCTTACGAAGCCACTCCGTCCAAAACAATTCAAGTATTTACGAGGCTTATGTGGCATCCAACCCATCACTGCCAAGGAGATTTCACAGCACGGGGAGTGTTGAATGATGCTGTGATTAGCCTCCAAACGCGTATATGGCCTGAGCAAATTGAAGATCTTATTGTTGATCTTGAGGAATTAGAAGGTGGGACAAAAGCTTCAGGCGCCAGCTGCTGAATGCAGAAAAAAGGAAAAACGCAGAGGTTGAAACACGAGAATGGAAACTCTTATCTTGCACCGATTCAGTGATTACTTTCAGTTGTTTTTCGTATGTTGCTTTTAAGTATTTCCTAATGCATGTAAGTGAGAAGTCCTTGCTGCATTTAAAACTCGAAACACTCTTTGTTTTATGTATGAAAAATCTGTTCTTGTTCTTGATGAACCTCTCTGCGTTTTACTCTGTTTCATTCAATTTCGCAATGAATCCTGTGCAATGAATGAATCTGTGTTTTTACAGAATTACACACAACACACTCAAGCTACGAAACCATAAATCACAACAACAAATACAACCATATCAACCTATACAACTACGTTGAAACTGCCTCGTTCTTCAGATATCTCCCAGTTCTTCAGATCGTGGTATTGCCCCAGTGGTAATATTACTCCAGGGGCTGATGAATTGAATTATCTAATGTGTATGTGATGAAAGGGTTGCAGTTAAAGGGATGTCCTATCTCTTGAATGCCAATAAACAAAAACTGGTGGAAAAAAGCATCTTTTCTTTACAGAGGGCCGTCAATGATATCTAGCATTCAGTGAAAGCAGAAGCCCTACCTGCCTGCATTTCATTAACTACGCCTAAGCCGCGTCTTCTACGCTTCCTCGATCCAATCACCCCTTTGAGTTTTCTACAATTAACAAAACACTGTTAACCAATGATGTTGGAAATCGATATGATTGTCGATATGTTACACTTCTTGTAGTAGGATGTTGTTAAATACTCTTTTTAAAACAATTCAACTTTTCTTTTAATTCATATTCATCTCATTCATTAACATAACAATAATATATATTTATAGAAATCTTAATCTAAAGAAATTACTAAACTAAAAGACATGATTTTTCATAAAAGTAATAACATTTCATCTAATAAACCAACATTAACTTCTAAGCTATATTTTTTCATTTATCTAAATTTTATTTTATTATCTTAATTTTCTAATTCAAGTTGACATTTCAATATCCTCCCTTAAACTTGAATTCATCATCCTTCAAGNTGCTCATACATGTCCGGATCGATCTGGACCGGTATGAAAAACATTGAGCTTGACATGAATATAAAGTCTAATCTTGAGAAAACCGGGAATTAAACACAATCACTAGTTCTTCATTCCGGGATACTATTAGGGTTACGTTATGTTAATCTTGAAACCCTTTTCGTTGTATTTATAGTCCTCATCTCTGAGGAACAGTCATGTAAATTTCATTTTCATTTTCATCACAAAACCCATTCTATTTCTAGTTCTTTTGATTCTCAAGATGAAGAAGAAGCATATCGTTATCAGACGAGAAGGCTATATAAGAAGCTCAGCCGCTCGGATTTTCCGAACGGTGAGATACGTTGAATGCCAAAAGAATCACGCGGCTAATATCGGTGGTTATGCGGTGGATGGTTGTCTGGAGTTCATGGCCGGTGGAGCTGATGGGACTGCGGAGGCGCTAAGCTGTGCTGCTTGTAACTGTCATCGGAATTTTCATCGGAGAGAGGTGGAGATGGAGATCGTGTGTGAAAGCTCTTCACCTTCTTGATTGGGTACAAGATCTAGGTCTTTTTTAGCTCAGATTTGGTTTGTAATTATAGATTTGTTTGTATTTTCGTAACAGAAATTGTGCCTGGATTTCATTCAACATTATCCCTTTTCTGGAAAACTCTCTTTATGAACCCTAATTTTTAACCCCATGGCTCCTAAAGTTATATTTTCTCATAGTCATGTAAATTTCTATTTAGGTATATTTAATAAAGATAAAATGATTTGATTGATCTAAAGTTTCTAAATTTTGTCAAATTAGGTCTTAACTTTAATTTGGTATATGTAGTTCTTCTACTTTCATAGTTTGGACAAAATGGTCTCTAATTATTCTCACATTCGGTTTATGGTAAAACTAGTCTCTAAAATTTGATGACAACTTTTTTAAGCACATTAAAATTTAATGAATAGATTTGCGAAATTTACGAAATGTGAAGACTAATTTTGCTAAAAAACGTTGAAAAATTATATACATTGACATAAGTACAAGACTACTAATGGGTACGCAAAACATTGAGCTAAGTTTGTTTAGTTCAAATTTTTGTATTCCGCACTATAGTTTTCCATATTATATATATAAAAAAATCATTTATGATCAAAAAATTTTTTTGCTAAAAAGAAAAGTTTGGGAATAGTTTTACTTCAAAAAATTTTGAGAACTAAATTTGTTGAAATATAATACTATTTTCCTAGTTAAATATAATACTATTTGATCAATAATGAATCTTATTTTAGGTGGATCAAAGACAAGATTTGCAAGCTGAGACAAACAATTAGGACAAGAATGCATTCATTTTATTCAAAAGTTAATCATACTCTTAGACCTTCAATTCCAACAGCCGTTAGACAAGAAGTGTAGGAATTTCAACTATTTTAATTTTATTAAACAAATATCCAAAAATGTCACTTGTTATATACAATTTAATATCTTAAATTTAATTTACGTTGTGAGACAAGTATTGGCGAGCATTTGCTGTACCAAGGGCCTAACATGTCTTTATAAGAATTTTGTAATATTAATAAAATATTTTCCACAACGAAATTCATGTTTATAATAACAATCCCTTGGTCCACTCCAAAAACATATATATTTCTACTTCAATAGGCTACGAAGAAAGAAAATATCATTAATATAAAGTTTTATGTAACACAAATTAAAAGGCTTTAATATTATACTTCAGTCTTATATATTGATTTTTCATACTTAAATCGACCATAAAAAGACTATTTATTAGTCATAAAAAATATATGTAACAGTAACTCGACGGGTTAAAGGTAAACAAACCATGGTTTGAATTAAGGGTTACTCCATTTAATTATACTGTACGAAATACTAATAAATTAATTACTGACGTTACAGACTAGTAATAATTAATTTAATTAATGATCAATAAACTGATGAACCGCCATACCCCATATTATTAATTATTGGATAATGACTTCTTAATTAATTATGCTAATTAGTCAAATATCATAAATAATATATTTTTTCCAATGTGTGGAATTCTGGTCCACATTACACACATCTCAAGCATTCAATCAATTGTTGGATTCTAATCCCCAATTTTTTGTATATATTATTTTTTGATAAAAATGTATCGTTGTTTTTAACAAAAAATAGAGTTCCATATTTATTTTATAATTATTTTTAGTAAAATTATAAGCCTTTATTAATTAAATTTAATTTAAAATTTTAACTAGGGTAAAAATGCATGGGAATTATTATTAACCATGATCATTATTTAATTTATGTATGTATGTGTGTACATGCATGGGACGTTTAATGATTTATCATGCATGCGAATTTGCACGATCTACAAGGCAGTAAATCCTCATAATTACAGTCACACATATCATTGTTTTCACCATTTTTCACTCCCTCTTCTTCTTATTCTACATTATATATATAAAGAACAGGAGAAAGTTTTGGCGCTGCAACGGGAGATTACTGAGAGATGGAGAATCTTCAAATGCTGTCAAATTATCAGATGTCTCCAAAGGAAGAGTATGAACAAATTTGCCCATTTAATCCGATTGATTTCAGGTAATAATCATTTATTATGCTACATTTGCATTAAGATATCTGATGCCTTTGTTTTTGCTGCTGTTTTTGTCTTAAAGCTGTGGGTTATTTGGTTTTAATGGATGGGACTTCCAGAATGAGTGTGATTATGCTCCGATGGCGGATTTTCCTTTGTATGAACAGTTTTATAGGCCACAGCATCATTGTTCGTACACCCATGCTGACAAATTTGAACGCAGTAAGTATCCTGAAGCATTTCTCTTGTTTTGTTTGGGTCAATCATTTCTTTATCTTTATTGTTCTGTTATATGTTCTTTTAGGCTACGAATCGGCAGTTTGGGATCTTAATGAGATACAGAAGAAACAAAATTTGGTACAAGATAATACTGAAAAGGGGGAGAATGTTGTTAAATTTGACCAGGAACAAGTACAGGTTAAAAATGGCAGCAGTTCGAACTCCAAGAGGCTGTCTAGAGAGGAGATTTCAGAATACTTTTATCTACCAATAACACAGGCTGCGAGGGAGATGAACATTGGATTAACCCTTTTGAAGAAAAGGTGTAGAGAATTAGGTATCAAAAGATGGCCTCATAGAAAGCTTATGAGCATACAAACCCTAATAAAAAACGTTCAGGTTACTGTTCTTTTGAGTTTCTTTAAACTGTGAGTTTCTTTTAGCTGAAACTCCATGATTAAATTACAGGATCTTGGAAAGGAAGACGGAGCAGGGCTTATCGAATCGATAAAAGTGCTAGAGAAAGAAAAGAAGCTGTTGGAAGAGATTCCAGACAAGCAGATGGAAGACAAAACGAAGAGATTAAGGCAAGCTTGTTTCAAAGCGAATTACAAGAAGAAAAAGCATATGGGAACTGTAGTGTCTTCTCTTAAGCCTTCGGATTTCTCATCGAGGTGCATTGCGTTAAGTACAGATCGGTTCGATGCTATGAATTACTATGGCGTTAGATCCCAAGATGAAGATGATGAACAGCTGAAGTATTTTATAGCTGATTGCTTTTCTTCTACTTCATCAGATTATTGCCATGAGCTTCTGTAAATAGTTTGTAGTTGTTTCATGTATATTTGTTGCTTCCCCTTTAGTTGTTTCTGTATCTATGGCATCTTAGGGATGCTGTTGGTGTTGAGTTAGTCATTTAACATCCTTTTAGGGTCACTTTTAGGCTGTTTTTGATGTTCTAGAAATGTGCATTTATAGAAGACACACTGACTCTATTAGCAGAAATGAAAAATGGTATAATGATTCACATCACTTGTTGAATTCTTTTTTCTTAGGAAAGTGGCTAAGATCCCAATGGAACCAGCAAATTAAATGTGATCACCATACAGTAAAAGTAGAATAATAATCCATTGAGAAGTTTATGGTTAAAAAAAAAGTAAAACTAATGAAGATTATGTGTAAGTCATTAGAATTATCTTAATTGAAAACTGGGAAACGAGTCGTTACCTTTGGTATCAAAGCGGGACCCTTGCTATAGTCGATGTGTCAGATAAAACTTAACGAGAAGTTGGGTCCAATAAAAAGGGTGAATGTAAAACCTTCGAGGTAGCAAGGCACATGAGTCAAATCCCAACATAGGCAAGAGACACGAAAAAATCATATGTATAGTATAATGATTCACAGATCACTTGCACGAGACTTTTTCCTTAGCAAAGTGGTAAGGATCCCACTGAAACCGGAAAATTAAGTATGCTCACCCTAAAACATAGTAGAGACAAAATGGATAACCTAATGTTAAGTATATGATTAGGGAAAAATTAAAACCGTGAGAACTTAGAGAAAATCATTAAGACTATTATAGTTCAAAGCGAGCTGTTACACAAGTGAGCTAACACATTTTACAATACTCAAAACATTTTTCTTTGAGCTGGAGCAGCTCTTTACAGACATTTATTAAGGTTTTGCTGGCAAAGAATGGATTTTTCTTAAGCCAGAATAATGTGTTTTTGTATTCCTTCCTGGATATTATTACATCTGATACATAAAATCTATGAAGTTAAATACTTACAGGTTGATTTCGAACGAAATTTGTGCCTTTCTCAATACTTGCTCTGAGTTCTGGAACAAGATCTCCTAAAGCTTTCTGCTCGTACTCTGTTAAGCCTTCAAGTTCTGATGATACCACTGCCTCGATGCCATTTTTCCCAAGCTTAATTCTTGATGCGAAGAATGGCAGTTCAGTGAGCTCTGACTGAACAAAAGAACACTCATAGACATCAGTATCACCATCAAGAGCACGAAGCGAAGACTCGATGAACCGTGCCGCAGCATATGCCATAGAAAGAGTCGCAGAACCTTTTCCGGCTTTCGCTTCAACTACTTCAGTCCCAGCATTTTGTATCCTTAACGTCAATTCTACCACTTCTTCATCAGTGAAAGAAACATACGGCTTTGTTTTCGATAACAAAGGCAAGATCGTGATCCCGGCATGACCACCAATTACCGGAACATCCACATCGATGAGGTTAAGTTTCTTCTTCTGAGAAACAAAAGTGTTTGCTCTTATAACGTCAAGGGTTGTAACACCAAAGAGCTTCTTTGGATTATATACACCTTTTTGTTTCAAAATTTCAGCAGCAATTGGAACAGTAGAATTCACAGGATTACTAATAATATGAATGAAGGCATCAGGGCAATTCTCAGCAACAGACTCAACCAAAGTTTTAACAATATTGGCATTGATATTGAAGAGATCATCACGCGTCATGTTAGGCTTTCTTGGCACACCAGCAGGTATAACGATGATATTCGCACCTTTCAAGCATTCGGCTAACTCAGCTTCTCCGGTAAAATCTGATACTTGGGATGGTGTATTACAGTGGCTAATATCTGCAGCAACTCCCTTAACATTTGCTATATCGTATAGATTTAAAGAAGAAACTAATGGTGACATTTTGACGAGAAGGGCTAGTGGCTGACCTATACCACCACCAGCACCAAGAATTGCTACTTTATAAGAAGCCTGAGGCAACACAATATTGGAAGGCCGGGATCTCTCGCTGTACATCTTAGTATGATTGAAAGATGAGCTACTTTCGACACCAAAGAACAAAGATCTTGACACACAATTTAAATAGTTAGCCTCCTTGAGGCCAATGTAACTCTTGAGACGGTGCTTAGCATTGATATTGAGATTGACAGCCCTTGTCTGTGAAAGGCTAGCAATAGATCCAGAAGACAAAGTGGATCCAACTGAAAAAATGGCTGCTGAAGTTGCTTCCATTTAAAAACTGCAAGGAAATCAAATATTCAAATCCGAATGCTTAGAAAGTGAAAAAAATATCAATAACCTGATTCAGCTATATACTAAGTCAATAATCAACCTCTGCCCAAATGTAAAAACGTCATTTTCTCAAGTGAAGGGACTATAATTTTACTCAAATGCATACAAAATCAGTTCTTCAATCAGGATTCAGCAGAAGATGGAAATTTCAGGGGAAAAAACAGAGTCCCACAGAAAAAAATTCAAACAAAAATCCTATGCCATTGCAAGAGATCTGCACAGCGCAAAATCAATACCCAACAAATAAATGCAGAATGCCGATGGCGCTTGTAGCTTAAAGTCAAAAATTGGAATTTTCTGCTCTTCTAAATTCTAAACCCAGTCCAACTACGTGAAATATAGAAGATGACATGTTTTATTTATTATAAAACAATTAAAAACAGAATATTAGGAATATTCCAAAATCTCTCAAGTAAAAAAATTATGACCCTTCGATTCATCTTATTGAACGCCTGCGATTGCGTTTCATAAAATGCATATTTCGTCAACGGAGGCCAGGCCAATCCATAATAAATGGAATAAGCCCAAATAAATTTGGGCCGGAGACTACCTTCATATTATTCATATAGCCCATCATTATTTTTTATTAATTATTTAATTAGAGCACTAGTAAAAAAGATTAGATTTAATTCCAACTTTACAAGTCAGCAGACCGAACTTATCTCCTTTAGAGAATGGATAACCTTTGTCGGTGACCCTCCAACTTTTGGGTGGTGTAAAAGGTATGTCCTCCAAGTTACGAAATTACAAATATAACACCTCAAATTAACAAAAAATGCAAATATGACACATCAAGTTAATAAAAATATGCATATATGACCCTAAAACTTTAATTAAATGCATGTACGACACCTCAAGTAAACAATATCGTTTAATATTGACCCTCTACTACATTGTTATTGTTTTACGTCCAGATGCACATTTCTCGAACTTGAAGTATCAATTTTGTATAATTTTTCGTATAAAAGACTTANCCGCAGATACGGACATTGAGTTGATCAACTCCGAAAACTTTTTTTCTAAATTTGACGATGACAAGCCACTGCTAATACAGGTATAGATTTCTTTTTTCTCTCCTAGATAATATGCCCAAATTTATTTTTTACTCCAAATTTGAGGATTACACACTGACCAAAGCAGCATATTTGCTTATGCTCGTGATAATGTTTACTGAGTTTTTGACGCTTTATTTAATAAGTGTTCAGATTGAGAATTATATTTTGGTCTATATTCATATATTTCCTTCAATGAATTGTCTTATATTATCCTCCCTTTTGCAGCTCACATCTAGTTCCATTTCTTGAATATATAGAAGCATGAGCAATCACTGCGAACGTACATGAACTTTGTTCTCATGAAAATTCTGTAATAATTGAATTTTGCAGATTATCTCATTTGGAAGCACTCGTTGTGCCCAATTTTTTAATACCTGGAAGAGAGTTGGTCAGATTATTCTTAATTATGTATACTGTTCCCTCCCCTCCATTATCAAGTGGATGATACTCATTGCCTTTTGAAAATAATATGCAGTTAGTTTTATGAATGGCCTCGCAAATTCTGGAGTGGTTGAACTTGGTGATATTCATCTTGTTGGATATTTAGCTGAGAAAAAACCCAGTGGACAGCCTTTCTTTAGAAATGGTAAGACTAACAATTCTTTTTATTCATCAATTTTCTCTGATCCTGATTAGTGTGTCAAATTTCATATTATTTAAAAAATATTCCTCTTTCATTCTTCATTAAAATATGCATTTTTGTGTATATAAATACAAGGAAGAATAATTTTATGCTTTAAGAGTTGAAAAATGTTTTGACATCTCGTGTGAGGTTTTTTTTGAAGAAATATTTTTTTTCGTATTGCTACACACGGTATAGTGCTATTAAACTAACTCGTGAAATGATTTTAGGCATCACGTAAGAGAGTTTTTATGAAAAATATTTATTTTTGTGTATATAAACACAAGGAAGAAGAATTTTATGTTTTAAGAGTTGAAAAACGTTTTGACATCTCATGTAGGGTTTTTTTTGAAGAAATTGTTTTCCCGTTTACCCATAACGGAGAAGCCGCCCCCACCAGGCAGATTATTATATTTTATTTTAGTGATACTTTTTGGTATTCTGCATGCTTATGATTATGTCTTTTAGGACTCCCTGCTTTGCTAGCTTTCCCTCCTGGATGCAAAAGTTCAAGTTGTCTTCAAAGGTGTGTTTTCAATTTTTTTTAATTAAAATTTAGATTTATTGTATTGTATGGGATATAGGTTTGAGGGCCAGCTTTCAGTCAATGCGATCACGGAATGGTTGGCAACGGACATCCAAAATTTACCTCGAATTCCTTACAACTTTAAGGAGTCATTGGTAACCCAAATATATGTGCTACCGAACTTATTCTTTTTTTTGTGTTCGTGCTTTCTTAGTCAATGGCTTATTCTAGTTTTGATCTCTCGGGCTGTTACAAATATCATTTTGCATATTTCCCACTAAGAATGCAGTGTTATTATTATTGATATTTACAAGCAGTCATTTCAGGATGTTCTCTATTTTGTTTATACTATTTTTTCAATTTCAGGTACAAAATTTTCTTGTGAAGAGCAAACCTCATGAGGTATAACCTCATCAGCAAAATTTTATTATGATTGAAGGATAAAGTCACTATGTTATTAGCAAGCAATTTATTTTTCCGTGTAGGTTAAAGTAATTTTGATCACAAAAACCGGAGAACGTGCTACTCCATTCATTCGTAAAGCAGCTAAAAACTATGCTTCATATGCTACATTTACATTGGTTCTATGGAAAGAAGAGGAATCAGATTTCTGGCATACAATGTAAGTTCTACTCTATCTCAATATATTCTCACTGCTAGTGAATCCTCATTTGATTGTGAAGCCATTTTCCACTCTTTTGTTATGCAAGAAATAATATTTCAGTTCCTAATATATTGTAGCTTGTAACCCTATATCCTGTAACGATCCGCTTCCTACTTGCATGATATTATCTGCTTTGAATTAGGCTAGCCCTAATGACTCCCACCTAATCCTCACGGTTTTATTTTTTCCCTAGTCATGGGTCACCCATCATGCTTCTACTCTAGGGTGAGCACACTCAACCTTCCGGTTTTACTTTGATCCTTAGGGAAAATACCTCGTGCAATGTTAGACAAATCACTATACTTAGCATCTAATCGTTCCCCGTCTATAGTTGATGTTGGATTCGCCTAAGGTGCCTTACCACCCGAGGAGTCTTACAATATCCTGGTCATCCATGTAGTTTAATTTTTTATAAAGCTTCAACATGTTAAATATTGATTCACTTTGTTTGGTGATTTCGATAGGTTTGGTGTGGATTCTGCTCCAGCTATTGTCATTTTGAAAGATCCAGGAGTTGAACCTGTTGTTTACGAAGGCATTCTTCTGTTCTTTTTCAATACTAAACTAACTAGAATTTAAACTTGCAACCGTTTCTTATCGCTTTCAGGATCAATCAACAGTTCCGCGTTTATAGACATTATGGAGAAGAACAAATATCATGGTACTTTCTTGTGTTTTGCTCTTCATTTGTAAGTTTCTTTCTGACAGTAACAATTTTGAATCAGTACTTCCTCAGCTGAGAAATTTAACTTCATCGGAGTTGGGATGTGATGCAAGAGGCTATTCACGTGCCGGAATCGACACAAAGATTTGGTATTGCGCCATTGTTGCTGGGAGGCCGAGTCATGAAATCAACAAATTGCGTGATGTAAGCTCCCTTATTTGACCCCTGAACCTGGAAAAAAACTAAACAGACTATATTTATAGACCATTCGCAGAGTTCAAGACAAACTTTCAATCCAAAGTGAAGAAGAAGTAATTGATCAAGACCCTTTGTTGAGTTCATCAGTCTTAGCACTACAACAAAAGCGTCTTACGTTTTCTTGGCTCGATGGGGAAGCACAGAATGTAAGTTCTTTTCCAAAATCTTGAATTTTTGATATATCAGAAATATCATTCTCGAGGAAGAACATAGCATAAGCAAGTATCCTGTTATATTCTGTTCTTCGTTTTTATGTTGTACGATATCTGTACGAATATCATCTGTATCTCTTTTTTTTCTTTGCAGCGGTATTGTTTCTTCCATATCCATTCAGAAGATAGCTTTGATACATGTGGCACCAGGAGAGGTATATCAGATGTAGCTAGGTTGTTCATTATAAGGTATGAAAGGAAGAGCGAAGAAAATCTCGACACCGAAAAACAACCGAGAAATGTTTTTACATCTTGGCACCAATCTGAAGTTGATCCGACATCAACGCTCGTTGCCAAGTACAATGGATCTAACGACATTGCAGAGGTTCGTCTTTCTTGAAAGTCGGCATTTTTTGCTCAAATCTGTGATTTTCAGCTGTGTACTTTGAACTAATGTTCTCAATTATCTTTCCTTTTCACCAGATAATGCTGTGGATTTCTAAAACAATCAGAGATGGTGACTCCAGGGAGATCCCTTCCTTTGTAAGTTTTTACGGTAAAGCGATTTGCTTTGTTCATTACCATGTCGCGTCTTTGAGACGAATATAAATTTGGTTGATTCAGAATACAAGAACTCCTGAGCTAGTACCAGAAGATAATGGTGGAACATGGTCACTGAGTTCTAAGAAGCTAGTTTCTTCAGGTATAAGCCTGAAACAACGAACCAGAAGCTTCATCTTGCAGTTTTCCGATCGTCTTGCTGATCCGAGAATCGGCCCTGTATTGCTCCTTGTTGCGTTGATGGCATTTGGTCGGATCTGGCTTAATCGAAACCGGCAAAAAGAATCTAATCAACCTGAGGTACAGAGAAAATACAAGTTTACATGCGTTCATCTTCTTTTTAGATGTATTATAACGTGACTCCGGATCGCAGGAAAGGGAAAACATACCGAGAGAATGGCAAGAACGGAAAAAAGCCGGTGCCAACCGTGTAATCTCACCGCTTGTCCCTGAAGATGCACATTCACAGGGCTGTGAGACAATGTCTCACCAGTGAAGCTGACTTTACCCTATAAAAACATCACAGGTAATAGATTATCAAGCTTATAGAATCATCTATAATTTCATGAAACATGTTGGACCGAAATTCTAACTCGTTGACGGATTATTTGTATGCTCGAAATGCATTTTAAATTACGATATTTATATCGAAAGGGATAGAGTTGTCTGCATATGGTATGCAATCAAATTCAGACTAAAACTACTGCCTACCAAACTGCTATTATTACTTCAACTAATAATTAATCATTCGATTTTCCATACTCACAGAAGGTGATACACAACAGCCTAACTTCATTCATAAGTAATTAATTACCTTTACTCACAAAGTCATCATTTATGCATAACATTTTGAAACAATATAATTACTGACTATGAATCAAATCTATTTAAAAATGGACATAATAAGAGAAGGGAACTTTCATACCTCAGAGAGCACAAGAGTGTCGGTCAGTTTTCCTTTCTGTTTGCTGTGTTAGTTTCAGTTGTTGGCTTGTTTTGCTTTCATCTAAATCACTCCATCTTCAGCATTTATTATCCATTTTGTAGTTTATGTGTATGAACGATATATTGTTCATCGATTCTTCATTCATCTTGTTTTCTAATGGGAAGAGCATCGAGAATCCTTAGAAGCTCAATCTTCACCTTCCTCAAAAACTTTAATCTTTTTTCTTCAACTCCTGCATTTCTTGCAGCTCCATTTGCTGCTATAATCCTTCTGTCACAGGATCTCGTTACCTCCTCGTCTCTATTCGTCCACGTTCACGATCACATGAGTTCTCTTTTTCTCGTTGCTGGATTCCCTGCACAATTTGAGCTATTCACTATTCTTAATCTCAAACTCTCTCAGACATCCATCTCTTATCTTATCTCTTTGCCTTTTACTCTCTCATTTCTTCTCCTTGCTAAATCCTGCACTATCACGATACTGCAAAAGAACACTTCCTTTTCATGGATTTGGGATTTCATCACTTTGCCTATTACTCAACTTTGCACCTCATTTGTGCTATTTGCAGCCAACGCTACCTGCTTCTGTATCCTACTCATATGCTTAAATTTATTCGATTTTCTTGGCCTTTCTCATCCGGGATTCAAACGTATGATTTCAGCTGGGGGGATCATATTTTATTCCATTGTTCTTGCAAACGCTTCAGTTATATGCAATCTATCTTTGATCATTTCTTGGATTGAAAAACGTGGCGGATTCACCTCCATTCTCAAGGCATGTTTCCTGATTCAGGGTAAGACAGCCACTGCACTGTCATTAACAGTGTGCATAAACATGGGATTGGCTGCCATGGAAGCTTTGTTCCAATACCGAATTGCAATAAAAGCTTCTCAACGACCAAAATCTGCCATGGTTTTAGAAGGAATCATACTTGTTTATATATATTCTCTGCTTCTTATTCTTGATACCATCGTCGGTTATATGTTGCTGAAAAGCTGCGAACGAGAGTACGACATTAGTTATCAGGATGATAGCTATACACAATCCAACCAGAAGAAAATAGAGATTCTTGAATTTGTACTGTAGAGTGTAAAAACATGCTTTAAAGAGAACTTGAGAATTTGTGCTGTAGAGTGCAAAGTCATCATAATATAAAGACTTTATAATTCAACTCTTTGGTCCAAGCGTTTAAGCAAAGGTTCTACATAAGCATTCTTCTCCTGGTAATATAATATCTCCATTGACAACCATTTCAATAATATCAAGCTCTTTTACCAGGAACTGCAGTCTGCATAATATAGAAAGAGACTAGTGGAACTTTTCATTCAATCAATGCGCCATGGATCTCGACACTACAACCACATTACCATGCATTTCTATTATTTTGTTAGCACTCTCAGTTCTGGATTTACATGTATATCAACACAAATATCTTACTGATTCAATAAGAAACAATGACATATTTGAATCCAATATGCTTCCAAAAAGGCAAAATGCTAACCGAAAGCTTAGCCTCTTAAATGAATAAGAAATAAAACAGCAATGCGTTCCTGAATACAATCCCATTAATTGAAAACTTTGCCTTAATGTAACCATACATGGGTTTTTCTATTCGTCCCATACTCGAAAATTAGCCATTTCCCATCACAATCGAATATAGAATACAAAAAATAGAGAATAAAGGGAAAGACAAACCATGTATGGCAAAGAAAACACGAATAACAAAAATTCGGGATTATATACATTGATTATCACTTCCTTCACTTTACTCGTAATTAAAATCGGGATTATATACATTGATCCACTAATGCATAACATTTTATTCCGCTTGGTCATTCAAATATGTTGTCAAAGAATGTACAATTTGATTAGAGCTCCAACATAACGTTTTCAATGTGAGTTTCGGGTCATAAATGCACTCGTAATGACTAAACCTTTGAAGTTTATATCTATAAAAAAATAATCATAGAAATGGTATTAATGTAATGAACCAAATACACAGACTTGTCTTGGTCATCATATGAAAATTGAAACATCTTTCAACTCCAAATTTCCCCAACGCAACTTCTATCTTTTTAGTCAATTTGGGCGGCTTCCCTTTCCCTGTTCACAATTTCAACATTTCTAGTAATAACATAAACATATATGCATACTCATAAGTTGCTCCGATTTTACCTTGAAATTCAAGATTCAATGAATCGAAAGAGTGTATATAATCAAGCTCGTATGAGAAGAAAGCATTTTGATTTTACTCGAGCTAGTGGCCATGGCCTTGAGTGTAAGTTTGAAGGTTTGACCAAATTTTGGTTGCTTTGAAACTTTAATTGTCTTTTTCTTTGCAACTTTCCACCCCTACCCAACATTCAGACAAACTAGGATTTCCAAAAAAAGGATTTACTCTGATTCATGATCATGTCTGAGGACGATGAAGATCGGTTACCTCTATTCCTCTTGATCTTCTTCTTCATGTTATTTTCAGGTGTGATTCCATTCCAAGGAGCTATTTTTCTTCATCTCTGTTTACTGGGTATATGCTCATGTTTCTCTTGTCTGTACAGAAAAGTATGTTTACGGAGATTCTTTATACACGGACAAGCAAGTTTTGCTGCAGTTCAAATCCTTTCTCATGGAACAGAACCCAATCGACGTTAATCAGGGAGTTTATGCTAAGTGGGATTCAACACCTTCATCTCCATGTATCTGGCAGGGGATTTCTTGCAAATACAATCGTGTCATTGGAATTAATCTTTCAAGTAGCAGCATCACCGGAGACATATTCTCTAATTTCTCTTCGCTCACGGGCTTGTCATATCTTGACTTGTCTAGTAACACACTCGGAGGCGCTTTGCCGGAAGATATAGGCCGGTGTTCGAATCTGAAGCTGTTAAATTTGTCTCACAATATCATTTCCGGTGAACTGAACTTGACTGGTTTGATGAACTTGGAGGTTCTAGATTTGTCCCTCAATAGATTCCAAGCTGATATTCATTCAGTCATTCCCTTAAACTGCTCTAATTTGATTGTCGCCAATGTTTCGAGCAACAGATTAACCGGAGATGTCGCCGGAATCTTCAATATCTGTTATAATCTAAAGTACCTTGATCTCAGCACCAATAGCTTGACTGGCAATATATGGTCTGGTTTGGACAGAATTCGGGAGGTTACCTTGTCGGAGAATAGCTTCTTTGGAGAAGTTCCACCGTGGAGTTTCACTGAGAATTGCAGCTTAAAAGTCCTTGATTTGTCAGGTAATCACTTCTCTGGTAAATTCCCTGCAGAAATATTAAACTGTAAGGATATGGAGCGGTTAAGCCTCTGGGGAAACGGATTCACTGGTTTGATTCCAGAGGAAATAGGATCATTACCTAAGGTTGAAGCACTATACTTGGGGAACAACAACTTTTCGAGGGCGATTCCGGAGAGTTTCATCAAACTCCGCAAGTTGATGTTTCTTGATTTGAGTCGAAACAACTTTCGGGGTGACGTACAAAAGATTTTCGGGCATCTAACTCAAGTTAAATATCTTCTTCTGCACAACAATTCCTACACTGGAGGAGTACACTCCTCTGGAGTTGTAAGTTTGCCAAATCTTATTCGTCTGGACTTGAGTTACAATGAGTTCTCGGGTTCGTTGCCGGTGAATGTATCCCGAATGAGAAGCTTGAAGTATTTGATTCTAGCCCACAATCACTTCTCGGGTGGTATACCAGAAGAATATGGACATTTAAAAGGTCTTCAAGCTCTTGATCTCTCATACAATGCCTTAGATGGCTCAATTCCAAGAAGCTTTGGAAATTTAACTTCACTTTTGTGGCTTATGCTAGCTAATAATTCACTGACTGGAGAAATACCAAGAGAACTTGGACAATGCAGCAGCTTGCTGTGGCTGAATCTTGCAAACAACCAGCTTTCGGGACGATTTCCTTCTGAATTAACCAACATTGGAGTCAATGCCACACCTACATTTATGCTTAACAGAGCAAATTCTCAACTTCATGCCGGCTCCGGTGAATGCCTTGCTATGATGAGATGGATACCGGCGAATTATCCACCGTTTAGTTTCGTCTACAAAATTCTTACAAGAAAGAGTTGCAGGAGCTTGTGGGATAGGATTCTTAAAGGATATGGCCTCTTTTCTGTTTGCTTGCCAGGTTCCAATATTCTAAAGATGGAGGTTTTAGGGTATATTCAGCTCAGCGGTAATCAGATATCAGGCGAGGTTCCTAACTCCATAGGCAACATGAAGAGCTTCAGTATGATTCACTTGGGTTACAATCTGTTTCAAGGTAGCATTCCTTCAGAAATAGGGCAGCTGCCATTGGCAGTCCTCAACATTTCAAACAACATGTTCTCGGGACGTATTCCTATGGAACTTGGAAACATCAAATGCATGGAAATACTTGACCTTTCATACAACAATTTCTCTGGTATCTTCCCAACGAGCTTAAGGAGCTTGAATGACCTAACCAAGTTCAATATATCTTACAATCCCTTTATCTCTGGTTCTGTTCCTGATACCGGCCAGTTTGCAACTTTTGAGGAATCGTCTTTCTTGGGTGATCCACTTTTGCGCCTTCCTTCATTCATACGCAACTCCTGGAGAGGGGATCAAACAAATGAGCACAGTGAAGACAAGAAACAACACAGTAGAGCACAACTAACTCCCCTTGTTCTACCTCTGATTCTTGCATCCTTGATGCTTGGACTAATTTTCCTCATAATTTACAGAAGACATCTGCTAGAGGATTCAAATAATCAGCACATGTTGGGTTCAAGCTCAGGTGTATCTTCTCCTTGGCTGTCAGACACAATTAAGGTCATCCATTTGCACAAATTGGTGTTCACACATTCAGATATTATACAGGCCACAAGAAGCTTTTCCGATGACAGAATCATCGGAAAAGGAGGGTCTGGAACTGTTTACCGAGGCGTTTTATCAGATGGAAGACAAGTAGCTGTGAAGAAATTGCAAAGGGATGGTATTGAAGGTGAAAGGGAGTTTAGGGCTGAAATGGAAGTTCTGAGTGGAAATGGCTGCGTTTGGCCGCATCCGAATCTAGTTCCGCTCTATGGTTGGTGTCTCAATGGATCAGAGAAGCTTATTGTGTATGAATTCATGGAAGGTGGTAGCCTTGATGACCTAATTACCGATAGAATCCACCTGAATTGGAGAAGAAGATTACAAGTTGCAGTTGATGTAGCCCAAGCCTTAGTTTTCTTACACCACGAGTGTTATCCAAGTATAGTCCACAGAGACGTGAAAGCAAGCAATGTACTACTCGATAAGAACGGAACAGCCAGAGTTACAGACTTTGGACTTGCAAGAGTGATGGACGCCGGCGGAACCCACGTCAGTACAACGGTAGCGGGAACAATAGGGTATGTTGCGCCAGAATATTGGCAGACGTGGCAGGCGACGACGAAAGGGGATGTGTACAGTTACGGTGTAGTTGTGATGGAGCTCGCCGCCGCGAGACGAGCGTTGGACGGCGGAGAAGAATGTTTACTAGAGTGGGCGAGGAGGGTGACGGGAAACGGAAAAGAAGTATTCAGTACCCCGGTGGCGCTGCTAATATCAAGCATGGCGGAGGAGGCGGAGAAGATGTGGGAATTGTTGAGAGTTGGGATACTGTGCACGGCGGAGAACCCAAATTACCGGCCGAACATGAAGGAGGTTCTGGGTATGCTTTTCAGAATTTCGAACAGGGAAAAATTGAAGGATTAGGGTTACAAATTTTGGGCTAATCAATAACAGGGAGGGCTTTGTAATTTGCACAGAACAGATCCATAGGATGCAGTGCCATGATTCTTTTGTCTTATAATTACTTAGCTTCTCCAGCCCAACCCAATATCCGAATATCCTGCCCATTTACTGTTAAAAGACTAATATGCCCCAGATAAAAATGAAATTAAAAAGACAAGATGAAATTTTGATCCCATAGTTTATTTTTTTTGTCAATTTGATCCCTATTGATGATTGTGCAATTCTAACATCTAAATTATAAAAGTGACAAATCAATCACCTACTTCATAATGTTTAACAAAATTAATCACCAAAATTTAATATGTATAACATAATTGATCTCTTAAGTTTTTTAATTTTAGCAATTGACGTCTTTATCCAAAATTTAAATTTGAGAATCAATTTTTCTACATTTGTATCTGATTTGTTAAATGTTGTAAATTTGAATAACCAAATTTATTAAATCCTTAAAATTTAAGTATTAAATATGAGAAAATTACAAAATCAGCCCTCAAACTTACAACCAGTGTAAACACGATGCCCCTGTAGTTACAAAATTGCATTTTTGACCCTCTAAGTTACAAAAACCGTTTAAATATGACACTCCGTTTTTTAGAATGGTTTTCCGTTAATTATTTCCTGTTTACCGTCACATTTTTCCGTTAGGGTTTGCTATTTTCCCAATTTCAATCATAAGTTTCTGATTTGTTGTTCTTCATTTCTTGAAAATCTAGGATCGGGTAGTCTAGTTTCAGTATCAGAGGACACGGCCAAGCTTCTGAGTAAAGAGTAGATCTTCGGCATCACAAGGGCTAGTTCTTGCCTGAACAACAACTCATGCCGTCTTCCTCAATGAAAGTCCTGTGTTCGTTCCTGATAGGTAACGAGAGCACCTAGCTTGTCTTCCTCGTTTTGGTTCCTTAGTTTTATAAATGGATGTGGGTTCGGCTTTTTTTATAATTGTTTAGCCTAAGGTTCTCCTTATGGGTTCGACCAAATGAACAAAGTTTTTGTCTCATTAGTATGAATTTTGTCATTTATAATTATGATGGTTACAGTATTCGGCCATTGTGCCATATTTAATTTTGATTCATTACAATATAGTGTCAAATGAACAAAGTTCTCGTTATGCCATGGATGTGGGTTCGGGTTTTCTTCTAAAATTATGTGGGATTTATTGAAAAAGTTCAGATTTATCAATGTTCAGTATTATGTTTTTCTAATAAGTTGCGGTTTGAAATCTCATTTACGTTTCTTCGAGCTTGGTGGTTCTTGTTAGTTGGTTCCTTGGAAATTAGAAATTGTTTTGTTCTAATTCACTAGGTGGATTTGGTGTTGATGAATTAATTTGTGTATTTGGTTTTTTGTTGCTAGGGTAATTAATCGAAATTCGAATTTCTTGTGTGATTTGGAAACTTCATATGTTAAACATTTTTTTGGCATATATGATATATGCTTTTGTTGGTATTTTTGTTGCTTTTTAGTTGATACTTTTGTTGCTTGCCATATACATTGTATGCTTTAACTTCTTGGGGAAAAATTGCAATTTGGTGAGGAAATGAAGATTTGCAATTTGTTATGAATTCGATTGCTTGACATGTTTTCTTGATTTTATTATAGATGTGAATTTTTTTCGTTAAGCTGGTTTTTGAATACAATTTATTGTTGCAATCTTTGAGTTTTTATATGCCTTTAATTGAGTTTTTTTATACTTCTTGCAGTTGCTTTATTGGAATCGGGTAATTAGTTGGATTTGTTGCTAGCTAGATGCATGAGTTGCGATTTATTAGTTGTGTTTAACATGTTTTGTGAAGTCAAACTTGCTATTAGTTTTTTATTGATATTAATTTTGACAAAAATTATATGTTAATGTATTTCTTTCTTTCTTACTTCTGTTACAATTTCAAACTTGCTTATGAGTGTGCTATGTTTTTCTTATACATTATTTTCGATCAAGTATTATGTTAGTTGGTAAGATTCTTTTTTTCATTAATAAAATTAAAACTGGATCAGACATGTCGTTTCTCGGTTATCCGGAATGATTGTTCTAAAATTTCTATATCAAAGATATTAGTATGCTCTATACAAGTTTTGTTAAATTCGTAGTTGGTTTATGTGTATGCTATTTTTTCTCGGTTTTTAGGAAGTACTCAGTAGTTGTGGTAGTCCGAATAATAGTATGAGGTGTTAGACCAAGAGAGTGCTATGAATTGCGAAACGTTAAGTCAGTTGTTCAATATTTTGAATGTTCATTTCCGAAGTTCTTGAGTTGTTACTTCGAATTATGATATAGGATATTATGGAGATCAACAAAGAGACATAAGAGTCTGTAGTTAGACCTATCGTGCAGTCGACTAACGCAAATGCAAAAAAAGAACCCTCATTGGACGAAAAAGAAGATATTAAAGATAAAAGTACCCCAAATAAAAGAGGAAATGCTTGCGTTAGTGGGGCTTCAGAATGTGAGGTGGCTATGGATAATGGAGAATTTTCCGATGATATTTGTATGTTAGATGATGTTTGTGAAGATGAAGAAATGGATGTTTCATCTGGAGAAGAAGTTGACCCGACCTATTTTATATATAACGACGCGGTTGGATGGAGTCGTCAAGAGCTCAAGTAACTTTGATTGAAAACTGTTTGTATATAACTTTGATTGTTTGTAAACATTTATTTTCCTTTTAATCATTATTGATGTACAGTTCATGTTAGTAACCTTGATCAGTGTACCATTATTTCCAGGTATTCATTGTTTTTAAAAAAACGATCAATTTTTTACTATACTCGATGATGTGTAATCAACTTGGTATGCACAACTAGAAGGAAGATAATCACCTTCTTTTAACGACTCAACTAGCATACCAAATCATTTACATGTTTTCATCATATCAATTTCTGAAGGAGCATATTCATTTTTTTTGAACTTGAAAATGATTTCTTTATTGAGATGTATCACAATAAACCTACTCACAATGTTTCCAACTTGATTATCAACACACTATAAATATTTAAGACAAAACAATTCATAATCTCACGTTAAACTGAACAATATTTCTCCCCGATAATAATCATGATCAATAAATGTGTATGCTAATTTATTTTCGAATAAACATATACAATACATTTTCATCAAGTTACATTTCATGCCCGAAATACAACACGCCAACCACGAGGGTCATTTCTTATGTTTTTTCAAAGTTTAGGTGTCAAAATCGCATCATTATTTAAAATTGAGGGTCATCCCTGCAATGTTTTGATATTTTGGGGCCATGGTAGTAACATTTCGAAAGATAGAGTGCCAAAAGATAACAATTTGAAAACTTCGAGGGTCATTTTCAAACTTAAACGGCACCGTTACGAGGGTAAAAAATAAACGGTTTCTGTAAGTTCGAGTGTCATTCTTGCAATTAGAAAAACTTGAAGGGCTAGACGCGCACATTTTCGCTCAAACAGTGGACCTAATTTGCAATTTCAAAACTACAGGGACATGGCCTTTACACAACCTGTAACTTAGGGGACGTGTACAAACATCACCTTATTAATTATACATTTACAAACTATGAGGGCGAGGGGGTTTTTGGTTAAAAATCGGGAAAATAATAAAAATAAATAATACGGATGTAACTCTAAGATAAAATAAAGTTAAATTACTGAGCATAATATTTAGGAATGTTTAAAAAAATATCTTCCAAAAAAGGGCAACTAATTTCTTACATCTATCAGCAGCATTTATGAAGTTGAGTACAAAGTTCATGGATCCCTTGTTTCTATTTTAAATGCAAATGAAAAGAGAGCATCCTTATAAACAACACATCACCTTTTACTTCATTCTGCTCCCTTCTCTTTCTAATGAAAACTCCTTCACTTGGATGTGCAATCTTCTTATTCCTCATGGCTATAGCACCAACCTCTGAATGTGCATTGAGTAACAACTCATACAAGTTTCTCAAACATCAATCTAAAGACATCAACTTACCTGGTCTCCCGCGAGGACACAAGCTCCATTACCGGTTGATTGAAGCTAGAGCGAGATACGATGATGAGAAGCGGCTCGTTCCCGGAGGACCCAATCCTCTGCACAACTAAAATCATGCATAATTTTGAGTCGATGTAGGAATCTGAAGTTGCTCCTGGACAAGTTATATCAGGCTGTTAAAAGGTACAGAAAGCTTATGATTTTGATTGGTTCATCGAGTGTGTGTGTACATGTGCAAATAGCCAGAGTAAAAGTTATTTTTCTGTACCATCTTTGAAGAGGAGAGCGGGACAGGGGATTTAATGTTGTAGAGCTTTTAGAAAGCCTGCAAATGGCAAACAAGTAATAGAATTTACTCACTCTCTGCGTCTTCTGCTATTGACAGACTACAGGCTTTCTGCTTTCTTGTATTTCGCTTTCATTATATGGATAATGATGAACTAATCAAAGTTGAATCATTTAAGAGGATTGATAGATCAAAGTTAAACTTCATAAACATACTACAAAGAACATTTATAGTACTCATAAAAAGTATTGGTAACAAGTTCAAGTTCAATCTTATAAGCTGTCAACGGAAACTAAACGGATAATTCATCGATTCAACGTACTAAAGGCTGAGCTTGAGTGTTCCAAGTCCATTTCTATCATCTTCATATAATCTTGTTCTCTTCAATGCTTGATATTCTGATGTACATAAGAACACCTGAAAATAGAAAAATGTGAATTCCAGAACACGACAGAGTCCCATTTCAATGCAGGTTGCTCAGTGAAATTTTCAATTCCATCTACAGTGATCATACAAAGAAACACTAGTAAAATCTGATGAACTTCTACATCATGATCACACAATTAGACAGCAAATATTAAGTAAAATTAGCGACCACGACGTTGTTTTGTGCTCACTGGCACTAAAAGCAATTGAAAGAAAGGTTTGATGCAATCAAAAGGTTGAAAGGATCACTTTTGAACACAATTCATAAATTTCGAGAAATCCAGAATTGTAAAAAAAAAATTAACGAAAAACCATTAGGGAGAAAGCCGACCTAATCGAAATCATCGGTGCAGCAGATGTTTAGGAGCGCTTAATCTCCATGATGTTCTTGACATCAGGGGCGTAGAGCGAGTAAACTAGGGCCTGCCGCGTGGCTATGGCTAGTTGCGTTTTCCCATCGGCAAAGACGGCGGCAGCCTCCGTCGGGTCCAACAATCTGCCATTTTGACGGAATGCGTCCACAGTGCGACGCTTGGCGTATTCTCTAATATTATAATCCGTGAACTCACGCACCGTCCTGAGAAGAGAACGGCATAGCGATATTACCTCGCCGCGAGTTGGCGCCGACGCCATCTAACACTGATTCTGATTCTCTCTTCTGGTCCTTCTCCCTTTATAGCGTAGGTTACTATTTAATGAAATATCAGCCGTTGGATCAGTTGCTCGCAATGTCGACCGTTGGATAAAGAGCCGTTGAGATATCACGTCAGCTGTTCGACTAATTGCCGACTAATTACAATGACCTGCAACTTTCAACGACAAGGTAGAAAAAAACGCCCCAATAACATGTCTTAGAAACTGAAGAAGATTTACTTGCAACCTGGAGAACTAAAGTTGGGAAGTACAATGAATTTGATAGAATGAGGATAAACAGTCAAAGGAGAGTTTATATCAACAAAAACGGGATCTAAACTCGGGATCCCTCCGTCGTCTCTTACCCGTAGCGGCCGTTTATTCAGAAGCATGATCTTTGTCTGAAGATCACCATTCTCCGGAGTCAAATGATACTCCTCCCGACTCAATTTCTCACTCGAAGCTTTGTTTCCGAGCCACGAAAACAACTTCTTAAGACGTCGCATGAACGTCATTCTCTTAGTATCCGTTTCAAGTTTTACGAGAAGCTGAGTGTAGTTTGTGGACTGAACATCAAGATTGTAAGTTGTTTCGCCACTTAAGTTGATGAGAAGCAAAGTTATCCCATCCTAAACAATGAGAAACAAACAGTATGTTTCATAGAATTGATGAGATGAAAATAAAGACCATTAAAAACCTTGTCTTTTGTGCAGTGAGCATAAGCACGCAGATATTTAGACGCAGAGGTTTCAACACCAAGCACTCTTTTCCCCATGAGTTTATGCCAAAGAAGTGCACTATATCCTAGAAGTATAAGCTTACTGGAAATACTATTCTGCTTTAATGTCGACTATAATGTTATGTTACCTGTAATAATCCGGGTTCGGAACGAACGTATTTTGGTCAAGGAGCTCATAAAATCCACCAACCAGTGATTGCCTGCAATATACCTTGGTATTGTACTTGGCAGCTAGTGCAAGCTGATCCAGATACCTTCGTTGTCATCGGAAAAAAAGATTAATCATTTGAGACGCATATATGAAGCCGAGAATAAGAACATAAATTACCAAAAACTGTTCAAAAATGTGTTAGATACATCCATAGCACCATTGTTGAAAGACCCTCCAGATTCACTAACCCAAGCAGAAGCCCAAGGACCAAAATTTTCAATGGTTTTATTAATATTCTTCAGAGTTGATACCGCTCTATCCAGATATTTTGGACTCAGAATTCTAGCCTTAATATTGGGGGCATTTCCTGCATAAAAATGTTCGAACAATGAGCTCATCGGATAATGACTTCCGCAATGCTTTATCTAATATGTTATTGTATATAGAACTCACCTGCACCCAAAGTATATAGATGATGAGAAACTATACTGATTACACTTTGGCCTGAGGCTTGAAGAAACTCATTGTACCACCAACTTGCATAGAAGCCTCCAGGTGCTATAATAGAAGGTTTAGCATGCGAGTTTTGGTACAGATCATCAAGCATTGCTTTAAGAGTGATTGAATCTTTTCCATACTGTTCAGCACCAACGCTTGCGCCCGTTCCAAAACCAGAGAGCTCATTACCTNGCAATTAGAAAAACTTGAAGGGCTAGACGCGCACATTTTCGCTCAAACAGTGGACCTAATTTGCAATTTCAAAACTACAGGGACATGGCCTTTACACAACCTGTAACTTAGGGGACGTGTACAAACATCACCTTATTAATTATACATTTACAAACTATGAGGGCGAGGGGGTTTTTGGTTAAAAATCGGGAAAATAATAAAAATAAATAATACGGATGTAACTCTAAGATAAAATAAAGTTAAATTACTGAGCATAATATTTAGGAATGTTTAAAAAAATATCTTCCAAAAAAGGGCAACTAATTTCTTACATCTATCAGCAGCATTTATGAAGTTGAGTACAAAGTTCATGGATCCCTTGTTTCTATTTTAAATGCAAATGAAAAGAGAGCATCCTTATAAACAACACATCACCTTTTACTTCATTCTGCTCCCTTCTCTTTCTAATGAAAACTCCTTCACTTGGATGTGCAATCTTCTTATTCCTCATGGCTATAGCACCAACCTCTGAATGTGCATTGACTAACTCATACAAGTTTCTCAAACATCAATCTAAAGACATCAACTTACCTGGTCTCCCGCGAGGACACAAGCTCCATTACCGGTTGATTGAAGCTAGAGCGAGATACGATGATGAGAAGCGGCTCGTTCCCGGAGGACCCAATCCTCTGCACAACTAAAATCATGCATAATTTTGAGTAGATGTATGAATCTGAAGCTGCTCCTGGACAAGTTATATCAGGCTGTTAAAAGGTACAGAAAGCTTATGATTTTGATTGGTTCATCGAGTGTGTGTGTACATGTGCAAATAGCCAGAGTAAAAGTTATTTTTCTGTACCATCTTTGAAGAGGAGAGCGGGACAGGGCAGGGGATTTAATGTTGTAGAGCTTTTAGAAAGCCTGCAAATGGCAAACAAGTAATAGAATTTACTCACTCTCTGCGTCTTCTGCTATTGACAGACTACAGGCTTTCTGCTTTCTTGTATTTTGCTTTCATTATATGGATAATGATGAACTAATCAGAGTTGAATCATTTAAGAGGATTGATAGATCAAAGTTAAACTTCATAAACATACTACAAAGAACATTTATAGTACTCATAAAAAGTATTGGTAACAAGTTCAAGTTCAATCTTATAAGCTGTCTACGGAAACTAAACGGATAATTCATCGATTCAACGTACTAAAGGCTGAGCTTGAGTGTTCCAAGTCCATTTCTATCATCTTCATATAATCTTGTTCTCTTCAATGCTTGATATTCTGATGTACATAAGAACACCTGAAAATAGAAAAATGTGAATTCCAGAACACGACAGAGTCCCATTTCAATGCAGGTTGCTCAGTGAAATTTTCAATTCCATCTACAGTGATCATACAAAGAAACACTAGTAAAATCTGATGAACTTCTACATCATGATCACACAATTAGACAGCAAATATTAAGTAAAATTAGCGACCACGACGTTGTTTTGTGCTCACTGGCACTAAAAGCAATTGAAAGAAAGGTTTGATGCAATCAAAAGGTTGAAAGGATCACTTTTGAACACAATTCATAAATTTCGAGAAATCCAGAATTGTAAAAAAAAAATTAACGAAAAACCATTAGGGAGAAAGCCGACCTAATCGAAATCATCGGTGCAGCAGATGTTTAGGAGCGCTTAATCTCCATGATGTTCTTGACATCAGGGGCGTAGAGCGAGTAAACTAGGGCCTGCCGCGTGGCTATGGCTAGTTGCGTTTTCCCATCGGCAAAGACGGCGGCAGCCTCCGTCGGGTCCAACAATCTGCCATTTTGACGGAATGCGTCCACAGTGCGACGCTTGGCGTATTCTCTAATATTATAATCCGTGAACTCACGCACCGTCCTGAGAAGAGAACGGCATAGCGATATTACCTCGCCGCGAGTTGGCGCCGACGCCATCTAACACTGATTCTGATTCTCTCTTCTGGTCCTTCTCCCTTTATAGCGTAGGTTACTATTTAATGAAATATCAGCCGTTGGATCAGTTGCTCGCAATGTCGACCGTTGGATAAAGAGCCGTTGAGATATCACGTCAGCTGTTCGACTAATTGCCGACTAATTACAATGACCTGCAACTTTCAACGACAAGGTAGAAAAAAACGCCCCAATAACATGTCTTAGAAACTGAAGAAGATTTACTTGCAACCTGGAGAACTAAAGTTGGGAAGTACAATGAATTTGATAGAATGAGGATAAACAGTCAAAGGAGAGTTTATATCAACAAAAACGGGATCTAAACTCGGGATCCCTCCGTCGTCTCTTACCCGTAGCGGCCGTTTATTCAGAAGCATGATCTTTGTCTGAAGATCACCATTCTCCGGAGTCAAATGATACTCCTCCCGACTCAATTTCTCACTCGAAGCTTTGTTTCCGAGCCACGAAAACAACTTCTTAAGACGTCGCATGAACGTCATTCTCTTAGTATCCGTTTCAAGTTTTACGAGAAGCTGAGTGTAGTTTGTGGACTGAACATCAAGATTGTAAGTTGTTTCGCCACTTAAGTTGATGAGAAGCAAAGTTATCCCATCCTAAACAATGAGAAACAAACAGTATGTTTCATAGAATTGATGAGATGAAAATAAAGACCATTAAAAACCTTGTCTTTTGTGCAGTGAGCATAAGCACGCAGATATTTAGACGCAGAGGTTTCAACACCAAGCACTCTTTTCCCCATGAGTTTATGCCAAAGAAGTGCACTATATCCTAGAAGTATAAGCTTACTGGAAATACTATTCTGCTTTAATGTCGACTATAATGTTATGTTACCTGTAATAATCCGGGTTCGGAACGAACGTATTTTGGTCAAGGAGCTCATAAAATCCACCAACCAGTGATTGCCTGCAATATACCTTGGTATTGTACTTGGCAGCTAGTGCAAGCTGATCCAGATACCTTCGTTGTCATCGGAAAAAAAGATTAATCATTTGAGACGCATATATGAAGCCGAGAATAAGAACATAAATTACCAAAAACTGTTCAAAAATGTGTTAGATACATCCATAGCACCATTGTTGAAAGACCCTCCAGATTCACTAACCCAAGCAGAAGCCCAAGGACCAAAATTTTCAATGGTTTTATTAATATTCTTCAGAGTTGATACCGCTCTATCCAGATATTTTGGACTCAGAATTCTAGCCTTAATATTGGGGGCATTTCCTGCATAAAAATGTTCGAACAATGAGCTCATCGGATAATGACTTCCGCAATGCTTTATCTAATATGTTATTGTATATAGAACTCACCTGCACCCAAAGTATATAGATGATGAGAAACTATATTGATTACACTTTGGCCTGAGGCTTGAAGAAACTCATTGTACCACCAACTTGCATAGAAGCCTCCAGGTGCTATAATAGAAGGTTTAGCATGCGAGTTTTGGTACAGATCATCAAGCATTGCTTTAAGAGTGATTGAATCTTTTCCATACTGTTCAGCACCAACGCTTGCGCCCGTTCCAAAACCAGAGAGCTCATTACCTGTCAATAACAATGGCTTTTAATTGAGATTTTACATGTAAATCTTGAGAAAATTTCATCAAAGATAACGAGGAATAGAATTTATACCAAATTCCCAAGAGTCAACGTGGTATCCTTTGGATAAAGTGTACTCGATAAAATCGCGAGCATTTTTAGAATCCCAATCTCCTGTCCAGAATCTCAGAATATGGTGTCTCCCATAAAGAGCATTAAGTCCAAATGTCACTATAACTCTGCAAAGACAACACAGTTGCAAGAGATTGTCCAGGACAAACATTGTGTGTGATAATACATCCCATAAACTTTCACTCCAAATTGGTGTTTCAAGCCCTGATTTCATTTATAGCACATAAAAGAATCTTAAACAAAGAGTAAAAATGGATTTTACCCTGTCTTCTTGAAGAAGGTATTTAGTTCATCCCACCTCTCCATTCTTAAGCATCCTTGTGAGTATCCAAACAACCCTGTCCATTGCTTCTTGAATAACTGACATTCAGAAGTGACATTTCCCACGTTATATAATACACTGTCTTGTAAGGAACCTCCGATTCGAAGTCTCAAACCTTTGAAAGCTGTTTAGCAATAAAATGATGTAAGAGATTGGGGTAAGGTGCAAAAAGGAAATATAATAACTATATTACAACACAAAGAAACAAGAATGAAACCATTTGAATGGGGTAGACATACAAACCTAGAATTGCATTTCCGAGAAAAGGGTGTGTCAGATTCTGTCAAAATAAAAGAGGCAACAATCTTGTTCAACATGCACATGTTGTCTCCAATAAAGAAAGCTTTACTGAGGAAATTCTTACCAGATTAAGTACTGATGTTAAACCCCAAGGGCATCTTTTGTAGTTGCACTTATCTTCAGGCCACCAGTCAAGTGTGAAACAAATATAATTAGAATCTGTTTCAGCAACAGCTGCAGCTGTATCAATGACAAGCCTGGTCTCCTCAATCTTCTGTGCCAAAATATCAGGGAGCAAGATCAGAAGGACAATGAACAATGTCCAAAAGCCCATTGGCTAGACAAGTACTGATCGGAACTTCAAATTAGTATATCGCGATCTTTCCCAATTCTCCGCCAGGATAGCATCTGTAGAAAAAAGGGTTTTTGATAGATGCATTCAGAAACATGAATAGTCACAACATGAGAATACTGCTTCACTGGTAACTTCAGTGTGGCTGATCACTCAAAAAATAGTTTACTAGTGGCGTAAGAATTAAGACAATCATGTAAATGGTGACCGCAAGGAAACAGCCGCCGATAATTAATGGTAAACATGATCTAACCCTTAAAGAAAAACGAGTAAAAAATCCAATTTCCTTGATAAGTTCTCAAAGATAAAAATCATGAATACCGCAATACCTGATTACCTCAGAAACCACAGATTTCCCTTTACCCATAGACCACCGCTAAAATGGGATGAAAATCCTTCACTTGTTTATTTGGAGTAGATGTTGCTTGAGAATCCCGCCAACTCTCGGGAAGAGGAAGACACTCCTTCGGTGAGGTGAGCAAGCATGACTAAGTTTGAATGGTATAAAATTGCCTCGATACATACAACGTACGAACTACCAACTACGAAAGACTGCAACAGCAACCCACCCCCTACATCTACAAATGTCCTGGGCTTAACGCCCATTAGTTTAACCGGGCCTTGGATTTTGTTAAAAACCCGGCCCGCGCCCCTTTTTCCTTATATATAACACGAAGGTTATTCCGTCAAATCTATCTTTTCTCAGGCGATCAATTCTGTTGTATTTTTCACGGGCTCTCCGGGCGTGAATTAGAAGAAGAAGGTTTGTACCTTTGTGGGTTACGACTCAATTACATCGAGTTCTTCTTTTCCATGAAAATTTTGTGGTTCCATCTTTTAATTCTCTGCTTGTGTAATCTCACTGTGGGCAAATGATCGAAGGGGGTCTTTAATCTTCTGTACTGCTACTTCTCCTATTATTCACTATGTAATCAATCATTTGAGATTCGGCAGGGAACTAGAGATTCGAGAAACGGAACGAACATTCAGAGTTGAAATTGGGTTATTTCATTTAACATTGCCTCAAGTACTCGGTGTAAATTTATGTGCTTAGGGTTATGAAGAAATCCAAGGATCCGTTTGAAATTGCATTTGAGGAGCAAGAGGAGACACCTCCTGAGTCCCCTGTCGGTCTTGATGATACTGAATCACAAATCTCTGCAGGCCTTGGTTCGACTAAAGGTGTGATTGGTGGCAATATTCATAATCCAGATTCTTCAGCTGTTTCAACAGAATCAGCACGTTTGGGAACATCTGCCCCTGTTACTAGCAAACACAAAGAAGATGACGAGGAGGACGATGAAGAGAACATGGATGTTGAGCTCGGAAAGTTACGGCCTAATGGTGATACTACAAAAAAAGCTAAAATGCAGTAAGTTGGCAGTGCCATAGTTTTTTTCTTAGTCATTTGTGAAGACTGCATTATATTTTATCATTGCTTTTTTGGCTTTGAAGAAAGCATAGCGATTTTTTGCAAAATCTTTCTATGGCAAGAACAATGCGAATTGCATGTGCTTTCATAAATTGTCTCTTGCCTGTTTTTGTCCTTCTATAAGCTTAGATCTCCATGATTCATCATCATTTTGTTTACTCATAGAAGCTTTGTCCCACTTTTCCGTGGAGCAAATGAGTCGTAGAACAATGCAGGGCCGAGCTGCCTGTGCTTTCATGAATTGTTTATTGCCTGCTTTTGTCTTTGTATAAGCTTAGATCTCCATGATTCATCATCTGTTTGTTTCTCAGAGAAATATTGTCCCAATTTACCGAGGAGCAAATGAGTCGTTACGAGTCATTTCGAAGATCTGGATTTCAAAAGTCCAGCATGAAGAGGGTATGCATTCAATAATTCATTCATTCCTTGATGCTCTATAAAGGTCATCATCCTTGCTTCTTCATATTTTCATTGCAGTTGTTAACAAGCATCACAGGCAGCGCCAAGGTATCAGTGCCAATGACTATAGTGGTATCCGGAATAGCTAAAATGTTTGTCGGGGAGCTTGTTGAAACCGGTAGGTATATTAAGATTTTAAACTGAGAGTTTATATGAAGCATGTGATTAATCACTGTGTTTTTATTGATGCAGCCAGAGGAGTAATGGGAGAAAGAGGAGATACAGGACCAATCCGACCATGTCACATGAGAGAAGCTTATAGAAGACTGAGGATCGAAGGCAAGATACCTAAAAAGACAGTGCCAAGGCTTTTTCGGTAGAATTGGTTAGCAACATTTCGTTGTGTGCATGTAAAAATCATCGAATTTCATGGCTTTAAACGATCTGAATTTTAATTACAAACAAAGCTTGTAATCACTTGAAACCCGCGCCTAGTCTACCGATGTGACGAACTTAGAATTTTTGGAGAGGGAATGTAGACAGAAAATGAGAGAGATTCAGAAGAAATAAAGAAGAACGGATAGAATTCGAATTTCTTGAAAGATGTCTTTCTAACCCAAACACATTACTTAAATACTACATCTAATAACGGCTATATGATCGTTAGCAAAAGGAATTGGATTAAGTAGTAAATGGGCCCAATTCTAATGTAGACAAAATGCTTCCTGGATCCAGTTAAGCTGAGTTAATCGGTCCAGCCTTGCAGCTTCCTAATTCTTCTTGTGCACCTTCCTCTGCATTGATCTTCATCTCATCCAGCCATTTATCGGAAATTCCTGCAGAAAAAGCATTGATCAATAGATTGTGAGATATGTTCGTGACATTACCTCCTCCTGAAAATGATCCTTGTCCGCAAGGATCGAAATCTTGGAATTGAGTACGCAACCAAGTAAGATCCTCCCAAGTTGCTTGCTCCGGGGCAGAACCTTCCCACTGGATCAACAATTGTGTGGAAGGCTTGTGATTATGGGACACTAAGCGTCTTCCCAATATTTTGTAAGGTTTTGCTGGTATATCTCCTGATTCTGAGAGGTTAGGAGGATGGGGCAACGGTATATGTTTCCTTCCCAAGTGAGCTTTAAGCATGGATACATGAAAGATCGGATGAATTTTGGAATCTGGAGGAAGAGCCAATTTATAAGCTACTGAACCGATTTTAGCAATAATGGAGTAAGGTCCATAATATCTGGTAGCCAGTTTCAGATTGCGGCGTATAGCAATTGATGATTGACGATAAGGTTGTAAACGTAAGTATACCAGATCTCCTTCATTGAAACTCCTTTCAGAACGCTTCTTATCTGCGAAATGCTTCATACGATTTCTTGCTGTTAACA
>RWGZ01001327.1:0-31881 GCA_009725065.1 Utricularia reniformis | reverse complement strand
AATTTGTATACCTTTGGATTAAATCTGCAGGTAGAGCCTCAAGATCGAACCGCCATTGCTTATCGTAGGCGTAAGAGCTCAATGCAATCGAGTGTTTTCCAGGTGAGAAAGCACCCTCTATAATCCCATTAGCATTTATAAGAGCCTCTCGAGCTAAAGCATTGATTTCCATTGTATACCGAAAATGAGGATGTAGTAGTCTGTATATTGGATGCATTGCACTCAGCTGTCTATTTGCTGCTATTATATAAGGCTCTGCGCAACAATGAGTTCTCAACCTGAAACCATTGAAACTCAAACCATTTAATACTTGCTTTCCAAATTTTAGTTTCAGGTGAAACTTTTATATACCAGTGGCTCACTAACTGATGATAGCCTCCATCATGAGCCAAGACATGAGCTTTGGCTAATCTCCATAGCCAAAGGCAAGTAGCATTCCAAGATGGCTGGAACACTTGCCTCCATTGCGGCTTCCCGTTTATTTGTGGTCGAGTTAGCTCAATAGCTAGTGGTCTCAATGTGCCAGAAGGTGTTAAGAAAAACAATGTCCTTGAACCATAAAGAGTTGTATTCTTCAACTCTCTTACTTTGTCCACAAATGGCAAGAGGACATCATGATAATCTAGCACAAAAAGCTTCTTTGTTTTCAAAGCCTGCACAAAAAGGATTTGTGTAAGTTCTTATATTATTCTGTGCTTCAGTTGCAGGTCCTCACCTCTTCAATAGTTGTGTATCCTCCTATTTCTTTCTCTACAGTTTCTTTCGTGATTGCAGACTCAGCCGGACCGTAGACCCGAGGGTCAAGTGCACTCTTCATTGGCCATTCCTGAACAGATCAATAAACGAACTTGTCGATTCACAGAGAGAAAGAAGACAATTGATTAGCAGGAACACGTACAGTAACCAACTTGATGCAGCAAGCATTAGGTCCTGCTAAAGTTTGTCTAGCGAATTCCGTATCTTTAAACCAAGCAAAAGTGTCTCCTGCGAGAAGCTTTTCAGTTAGCTATGTTCATACAGAGAAAGCACAAGGTTTGACAATATTACTTGCAAGAACTTCTGGAATCTCGAAACGAAGAACGCTTCTCTTTGCATCCGAGATTGCCCTCACAAGCCTGGGAATGATACTTGACAAAGATGCACTACTTGGAGTATTTGTAAGTTGAATCCCTTCATTGAAAAGTGTGTTTATTGCTGTAAAGTTAGGGAACCCCAAGTGACTGTCTTCAATTGAAGCTTCTAAAGTTGGAACCAAAGCATGAACCACTGAGTATATTGTCTTGGCTGAGAATGTTGCTTGTTTTACTTCTGAAAATGCTTCATCTCTAGGTACATAAACACTCGAGCTTCTCGTCTCGGACAACGGATCTACATGTTCGAATATAACCACAACTTGAAGGAATAACAATGAGGTAGATAAACAAGGGAATTTGACCTTTCTTATTTCTCGGACGTCCGGTCCTACATCGACGAGGATAAGGATGCTCTTTGCCACCGAGAATCGGACGAGCCATATCATCGCTCGAGTCGGGATTACCAAGATCATTGTAGACATCATAGTCATATATAGTGTCGGAACTCTTGCGCTCTCCTTTGCCGTCGCCTCGGAGATTCTTCAGCTCCTTATCCCGAAACCTCTTCAGCCCATTCGGAGTTTGAAATGGCAAATACGACTGCAAAAAAAACTCATCCATTGAAAATTTGCAGGTTCATGAAACTCAATTCAATGCATGAAATGGATAGAACAGTGACTACCTTGTTAGAAAAAAATACTCTCTTTTCAGGGTTTTCGAACTTGGAATGAATCCAAGAATTGCAGTAAAACTCAGTCTCCTCGTCCCCATTCGATACCCTCGGAGGATTACACTCTTGACAAATATCTCTTTACGATGCTCGTTTTCTAGAAGAACTGCCCCGATTTCACCAAAGCCTTTCGGGACATTGAATTGGGCCTCATACATCGTCTCATGGCCATGTTTTCCGTTCCACCGTGCATATGATTTAATTGTCGGCTTCTCCACTCCCGTCTCTGAAAAAAAAAGATCATCCACTAGAAGAACAAAGTGAAGCCAAATTTGTGCTATATTTTTCTAGCTCACTATAATCAAGTTCTTGTGCAACAAGCTCAACAAGAAGAGTTTTCCCAAGTAGATCAGCAATGTCATCGAGCCCTCGGCTTAATCCTAAGTGACTCAAAGCACTACCAATCGTCTGTTGCACCACGACAACTGCAGTAACGGAGGTCGACTTCTCCGTAGAGGTGAAGATGGCTTTGACGCTCGTTTTACGGCTACGGAGAGCCCTTCTTGTTACGTATCTTTTTGGGGAGTTTGCGTTTCCGAGAGAAGCCAAAACGGAGGCTCGGCCGGGAAGATGAGACTTATGAAAGGGAATCAAAGGGACAAGTGAAGAGGAGAAAGATTGGCTATGGATGAGGGTGAGCTTAGACATTTTTACTATGTACACTATGGGCTTACAGACCTACGTCTTAATTTATACACATTCTCATGTGTTTATCATTAATGTATTATTTATATAACTAAATATAAAAGGTATTAATTTTTATTTTTATATTTAACAACCATCATAATGTCAAACCATAAAAATTATTTAAGTATTCGATTTTTTTAGATGTTCAATTCAGTTTGGTAAAAATTTGGTATTTATAAGAAATTTGTTTGAGATTTATAAGGAATTTGTGTTTTATTTATCCCACATAGATAATTATTGCTATAAATTCTAAAATCAAGTTATTTGCTTTATTTTACTTTAATCATGTCAAAATCAATATTTTCAATATATACCGAAGAAAATTGAAAAATTTCATGAACCGACTGGATCGATATTTGTTAACAAAAATTATGATTTGTGGTATTCATTTTTGTTTGATATTTGTTTAATGGACCCTATCGTCATAAGTGTTGACATACTCACTATTTGAGTTCTATCTTTTCTAAATGGTAATGAAATAAGTTTATTAAAAAAACATATTCCCTTTAATAAAAAAATAAATATTTAGATATTTCATCCAAAAAGAACGGATTTTTAGTCAAGTTTATATTTATAATAATGTGTTCTTAATTTGTCCGATATATAAATTAAAGCTTATCATTATACAAATAGGCCAAAAACAAACATTATCTTTGTTTTCTTGAATATAATAGATGACTAAAGTAAGCTTCGGTTTCATTACATTTTACATAAATTTTATGAGTCTAACAAGGTTTAAAGCCATTTTTCATATTGGTTGGTAAGGTAAAAACCAATCTGACATGTTCAAAACTCGTACCGATCGGTATTTTATTTAAATATTAACCAAAATTGGTACACCTAAATTTTTTGGAATATCGAAAATTTAAAAAATTGCATTTAATACTCACATTTTTTAATTATTTTTTCCAACAATAATACTTCTTATTGGTTAAGCATGTATCATGCTACTTCAACATGTGCATTATTAACTCAATTAAGATAGACAAATTGCATACGTACATCATGAAAGAAAACACGTTGTAAAATGAATTGGGCATGTGAGTGTGGTCCAATGTAGTACATGTCTGGGTTACATCACATGATTAATTTGTCTGAATGCAACGGCCAATGAAAAAAATCTATTTTTTATATAATGAAATTAAATTTGTGGTTCCCCTCTTTCAATATCTTGATGGATTACAATTTGTTGCGACCTTGGTTAGTTAACGTGTAGGGATCCATGTGTTTAATCATTTGTAACACATTGGATTGAACTTGTACCCAACTCTATTTAGAACTCCTTTATGTTTGCCCGTCATTTTTCCAGTAAAGATGATCCACAAGTTGTTGATCGGTTCGGAATGAGTATTCCATACTCATTGAATGGAGTGGGGCCATGGTCATTAATGAAATGAGAGGTGACAAGTGGGAGGGAGTTCATGATCAACACTGTGAATATGATCGATATTTGCAGTGTTGAAGTGACGATCGGTGTCAGATTCCAATCTTGAGAGCGGTAAATTTCGATGTGACGGTCGATCAACCGAACGGGTGTACTGAGCGAGATCGACAAATGATTAGTGGGCTTTAGGTTAAAACCCACCTGCAACCATTATATAATGGGTGTCAGTCGTTTTAATGCGAGATCATTATCTCAGAATTATCAGAAAATAGCAGAGAAGCACGAGAGCAGTTCTGGGTTTAGAACATTCTGTTTGTGTGTTTGATTTAAGTTGCACAAGAACTCGATAGTTCTTGTGACTGTAATCTTTGTGTTATTTTCGTGATAGTGGATTGATCACGAGGTGGTCCGTAGTTTTCTCCCGGTATTCGGGTTCCACGTAAAATTTTTGTGTTCTTTTCAATTCCGCATCTAGTTTTGCTAAGTTTAATCGGTAAAAAGAATCGTAAAATCCATTAAAAGCTAACACTTTAAAATACATTGAATTCATTATAACAAATTATGTATACTAATTTTCAAGTTGATATAAACTATATAACTTTAATCATAGTATATACTTGAAATCTACTAATTTTAAGTCATTGAATAACATAACTTAGAATCATGCCCTTTGTCACATGATTTTTTTCTAGTGATGTTTGTTAGTGGTCCACGAATTTTAAAATTGTGTATATATATGTATCTCAAAGTTGATATTATGCGTGTTTTTGACCCCACAAGTTTTTAAAATGGTAACGGACAATGCTCTCTAAATTGAATAATTGCGTATATAACCCCCAAAGTTCAAAAAATGTTTACATTTAATTCTAACGTAAGTATAACGTAAACTTTAAAAGAATATAATTTATTGATTACAAGGATTATTGACAAACGGTTTCCAAAGTTTGTATGCTTCGTATGCAATTTTAAAACTTTGAGGATATTATCTTTACAATATTTCAAATATTAGTGGTCACCTTTGTAATTTTCTCTTTTTCGATGGCTTATTCATAACCAAAATCATAACTTTTTCTTTATGATATTTCAATAGTGTTTTAAAGTTATTTATTTAAAAGTAAGGAGAATGAAAAATATTATTGTAAAATAAAAATATATATTAACTAATTCGGTATTAATAAATATATTTAAAAATTGATATTATAATAAAGTAATTTTATTGAACTCTATTGGCAATCGGCATGTGAGATCACATTATTCATGCACAAGCGACGGTTAATTTAAAACAAATGTGGGTTTTTTTGGGCTACGGCACATAGTCCTTTATGATAGGGCCGGCCTAATAGCGTTTATAATATTGGGCCCAGCCGACATTGTAGGGTGTTTTGCATGGGCAGACTGGGAGAGACAATAAAATAACATAAATTGGCAAACTCTAGTTCAATTCTACACATTGAAGAATCAAGAGGCAGTGTAAGCATCCATGGAGGACCAGCAACCACAAATCGCGATACTTGGGGCTGGTATTTTTGTTCGGAACAATTATATTTCCAGATTAGCTGAAATTTCCAACTCCCTGAATCTTCGAGTAATCTGGAGCCGTTCTGAGGTTAGCATTTTCACCTTTACTTCCTCCCTGAAGAACGACGACTTACTTCGATTTGTACCTGACTTTTAGTTTAGACAGTTTGGTAATTCTCTATGCGTATTACTTTGTTGCACATTTTGTCTTACTTTGAGTTTTGTTTCTGGGTACTCCTATCGGTGGAAACATGATCAGTAACCTAATTTGATCCAGAGAGTCACAGAACTAAATTTTTTATTATATAGGAATCTGCAAGAGTTGCTCATGAGATGGTGAATAAGCATTTTTATGGTGTAGAATGTAAATGGGGTGAAACTGGGCTTGAAGAGATCATTGGAGATGCTTCCATTACTGGGGTGATTGTAGTTCTTGCTGGACAGGCTCAGGTAAATCTATTGTTCTGTGCCTCCCTGTTTGTTTCTACATATATTTTCCATGTGACCATCGCCATATTTTCTGTTAAATTTTACTGAAGAACTCTTCAGGTTGATATGTCACTCAGGTTTCTGAGGGCAGGAAAGCATGTTCTTCAAGGTTGGCAAATTTTTAATTCTCACAAAAATCCCTTAGATTTAAGTTCAATGAACAAACTGACAGCATCTCTTTTTATGTGTATCCTGTATGATTTTGCTGATCTGAAGAAAAGCCTGCTGCAGCCTGTAAGTAATAAGATCCCCCCTTTGTTTATTTTCTGCAAAAAAATCAATTAGAAGAATTCTCTCATATTTCCAGCCGTTGATGAGCTTGAAAGATCTATATTGTGCTACAATTCTCTTGACTTAGCTCCATTCTGGGGAATTGCTGAAAACTATCGATTTGAGCCTGCATTTGTTGAGGTAACGCAGTTTAGTTTGTGTATTCCATATTTATGACTATTTTCTTCGGTTGCTTAAGCCGATCAACAATTTGGGAGTTTTCAGGGAAGAAAACTTATTAATGAAATCGGAAACATAATTAATGTTCAAGTCATTGCTGAAGGATCAATGAATAGTTCAAATCCTTACTTCTCAAGTTCTTGGAGACGTGAATTTGTTGTGAGTTTTTTAATCCATGGTTTCACTCTGTGCTAAAAACATTTGTTATTGAAACATTGTTCTAAAACACCCACAAAATGTTCATAAGCTACTGTAAACTGGTAGTGGTCTTATTTAACACTTCATTTTTAGATTGAACTTTTCCTGCTTTGGCAGGGAGGTTTCATTCTGGACATGGGCGTGCATTTCATTTCTGCATTGAGAATGGTACATCAATTATATTTTCACCATCTTGCAAAGCCTCGTGATATGCATTTGAGTAATCATTATTGCATGCGGAACAACAGTTGGTTGGGAGTGAAGTAACATCAGTGGCAGCAATCACTTCTCATGTTGATTCATCTTTGCCACCTCCTGATCACATATCCTCAACAATGTAAGATCTAGTAACATTAACATAACTCTATTTTGACTAACTTCATATGAACATTCCTTGTCCCTTAAGGGTATTTGAGAATGGAAGTTCTGGAGTCTTTGTGATGGTCGTATCCTCGAAATCTCCGAAGGTAAAAGTTCATTTCTTAAAGCATTGCACTCCTTTATTAAACTTACATTCTATGATTCGCATTTAGGTTCTCTGGCGGATTGTGGGATTGAATGGAACTTTGCAAGTGGAGCGAGCGAGCAAAGATGGGAAGAATGGATACACTGTAAATGTTACTATGAGTTTTTATCTTTTCTTTATTGCCTGGGATCCTCCTATCTTTACTGTTGAAACAAAACCGCAGGTGTCACTATTTTCGGGGGATAGCCAAAACAGAAGCTGGTTTTATCCATTTAGTGGCATGACTAATGAACTTAAAGCTTTTATATCTGATATCTCTGAGGCCACCATTAAGGTAAGTAAAGTCACATAAGATTATCAAGTAGCAGAAGCAGATAACAACCATTTTATTGCTATTTCTACTGCTTCCTTTTGAGCAGAAGAATAGCAGCCACAAGTTGGAGCCACGCCTTTCTTTTATCGAAGGTGCTCGGGATGTTGCTGTACTGGATGCAATGCTTGAATCCAGCAAGAAGGGAGGTACGCCTGTTCAAGTTAGAAAGTTTTAGCTTCACCTTGAGAGCATTAACAAAGTAATATTTATGGAGTGGATGGTTCTGAGATTTATTGATTGTACTTCAAGAGATTTGGAATGTGATTGAGATTTATTGATTGTACTTCAAGAGAGGAACAAAAGTATAATGTTCATTGAAATTCAATTAATTTTGGATTGTTGAGCCACAACAAGTAACTCTGTCTAGCAGCTAAATCACTAGAATTTATTATTTGTCAGCTGCTCCACCAGAAGCTAACAGAGAAACTAGGAGTAAGTGAGCGTACATAATGCCACCATTTGGGAGGTATGTAGAGCATTTCACCTTCCTCCAGTACACAATCCACGAACTCCAACTCTGCGATTTTCGGGAACTCTTTCTCGTCTATATTGTCTAGATCAACCTTTTAAAAGATCATGTTAATATCCTTGTCTGATTACCAACTGCAGACATTCAAAGACAACCAAGAAAGTAACCTGGCTGGAGTTGCAAAGCATGGATTCAGGGTACGGGTAAAGCTCGTCTGATAACGATGCATGATAGAGCCTAATGTACTTCTTGCCTACAACCTGAATGGAGTGTAAAATCAATCCAGGTAGTTCATTGGCATTTGCAGAGTATTTATTTATTACCTGAGCAAGTATATTGTGATGAGGATCATGATGCAATGGTGTAACAGTCCCTGCAGGACCAAACCAAGCATTAAGAGATCTGATTTCTCCACCACCAACGAAGCAGTAGTCCGGTATAACAACATCCTGCCTGAGTTCGCAAATCTGGAATACAGACATCATATTACTCCAGCAACAGCTTGATATCACGAAATGCAGTGAGTTCATTCATACCTGATCGAATAACTGGTGCTGCGCCAAGTAAACAGTATCTGCGGAACTACTAGATTTGCTGGACTGAATCCTCCCAATAAGATCAGAGAATGTGATTAGCTCTTGCCGCCAGTCCGGGGACAGATAGTTTTTCCCAACCTGGATATTTGTATACAAGATGCAAGAAAACAGCATTGCAAAACTGATGATTTCTAGCTTTCAAAAGATTAAAGATACCTCAACTGGAACAGTACGGAAGCCTGCAACTCTTTTAAGGTAATTTACATCATTCCATCTTTCCTTGGCTGGCCAATTGTCCATGGAATCACTTATTATCACAGGATAACCAGGAAGAAAATGTTCTTCCAAAAACTCTTCCAGTGACAAGCCACATTTCTTCTCCACTGCCCTACAAGAAAGTGACTTTGCAGGCAGGAACTTAATGACCTGCTTCCACAGTAGATTAACAAGTCACTCAAAAACAAGAAGAGAGATTTCCTAAGGCAAAGAAAGAAGCAAAGCATGATCCCTTCAAGCAGCAAAGAGACAAAGTCCTAATTCAGATTAGCAAGATTTAAAACACTTTTTGCCTAGTCTTGCAACAATCCACATCAAGGGGTTGTACCTAAAATCCTTCAGAAGCCGCACGCCACTGAATGGAATAAAGAAATGGTGATAAGGGTTTTTTTGGGGAGGTTTATAGAGACAGAGGACCGGAGAAGAATCTCACCTCCGACAAGGTGAAATCTTGATACCATTCACTTTTCTTTCCGCCGTCATCTAATCGTCTCAAAGCTGAAGTGACCTTTCTAATACAGGAATTCAAATCCTCTCTCAGAGTCAAACCGCCCATTATGAGTCCCATGTCGAGTACTTTGAGGGCGAGACTGAACTCCCCCTCCCCGGATGAAAAATGATGTTTGGCTACTTGAAGACAGGCCATGGCATACGCGTCGCGCCAAATGGGAAGAACAGAATGCCATGGTCCTGAGTGTAACTGTTCCCATGCCATCTCCCTAGCCGCCTCCGCCGCTCGATTATCCCCCGCGGCGGCTCGCGTTGCAATTGATGCGAAAGCATAGCCGCCTGCTTCTGTTATCCCGTGCAGAAGGTGGGAAAGGTGGGAATCGAGGACTGGCGTATCGAGAGACTCGACCGGATCGGCAGACATTAGAAAGGCAGTGCGATTTCACTTTTCAAGCAAATCAAATCGATAATTAAATTGGGTTCAATTTCAACCCTAATTTAAACCATCATCCTCAACATTGTACAACTAACATTTTTTCTATTTTTTGCAGAAAAACTGCTACTTTGAAAGGGGTTCAAGAAAATCTGCAAATTTTCAGACTCCACGGCCACCAGATTTGGCCACCTTTCTCTGCTCTATTTGACCTGTCTCAGGGCACTGCATTTCTGTCCAGCTTAAAGGAACCATCATCGCACCTAAAACACAAATTAAAGATTCAATCTTGATACAAAACTTAAGAGGATCACCAAAGGAAGAACGAAGACCTGCTGCACTTTGTGCACAAACAACGCCAAGTTCATTCTTTGCCGTTGACAGATAGTAAGCCCGCGCATCGCCAAGAGACAGCTTTCCCAGAGTCAAGAAAACAAGAAACAGAGAACAGCAGAAAAATCAGACATTATACATCAACATGTTACGGAGGATACAACAAGCGCTCTAACAACATCACCGGGACGAAAGGATGAGTGCATTTCTACTTTGTCAATCTCTGTCGCTCTTACATCTTGTTGCCTGCCCAATCAAGAAAATCTCTGTAGTATTAAACTGACATTCCCAGCCATGTTAAGACATTTCACCTGATTGATCCAGTGAATTTTTCCCTTACTGACTTGGAGCCTACACATATTATATCTACAGAAGCCATTTTCGCCATTACTTTTGTGACCTTCAACACACAGAGATTAAAAGATGCAGTGCAAGGAACCGTCAAGTTTAAACTTCTTCTTACCTTTGCAATGACAAGGGAACCAGGCTCGGGAACAGGACCATGAGCCTTGTGACCTTTCACCTCAACTGTTGGTCTCTAAAGTTTTTCGCAGGAAAAACACGTTAGCAATTAACAAGAGACTATGAATGAGGATGGGTTTTTGGAAGGAATGCCTGGTCGCTGAAGTCTATTGGAGGATGATTGATGACGCTGAAACCCGCAAGAGAAGCGTATATAGTTTTATTGTGGTCTGAAGCATAAGCACCGGTACCCGCTTTCACCTCTGATACCTTCCCTAGCACTTCGCCTGGCGTTACAAAAATGCCATCTTCCCTCTCCATTCTGTTCTTCTGTGATAACGGAGAATTCCTAATGTCCGTCGCGCAGTGCTGCTTTCTTCAACAATCAAAATTCTGTGATGAAGGAGGTGAAGTCCCTTCTTTTTACAGTACTGAACCCTGGATTTAAATGGGCCGGCCTAACGCCATATCTTTCGCTTGGGCTATATCTATTTTATTCATCCTAGGGATTACAATTACATTCTAATTGACGACTGATTAGTTCACTGTATTTGGAATTGGGTTTCTTTTGTTTCTCCATCTCAAGCCTTCATCCGCCATGTCTTCTCCTGCTGAGTACTTTCTCAATTTCTTCTTTACATTGTTTTTACTTGTTATTTACATTGCCGCGTAATTTCATACGGCCATATTTGCATTCTATACCAGAGCGCTGCCATGTATTTTAATCAAGACTGAGCTTAGATTGCGATGATCGTGTTATAGTTCGCATCTGTAAATATATTATTTGAAAGTGCGGTTTATTTTTTTATTTATTCTGTGCCACAGATACTACAAGTCTCTTCCACCTATAACGAAAACATATGGAACTGCGTGCTTGTTTGTCACGATTGCTTGTCAAGTGGGGTTACTCAATCCTCTGCATATCTGTTATGAACCTTACTTAGCATTCTTTCATTTTGAGGTACGTCGCTTGTTTTATTTTCTGTTTTATACCTAAAAATTTTACCAAAATGACACAAGGAAGCTCTAATTTTGTCTATCAGCATTCTTAAAAATCGCTCCTTTTGGAAATGCTTATGAAATATAAATATATATATTTGTGTGTGTTTATGTTTTTGCCATTTGCTCTTTATGAACACAAATGAGTGATTCTAGTTCACATCAGAAGAGACTTGATATCCTATGTTCTGTCTCCTGGCATGAACTGATCAGCAGGAGTCTTTCCAGAATCTTCATTTATGCTCCCATTTTTGCTGTTTTTGTTCATTCTCAAGAATAATGTGGAGCTATTTGTGACGTTTTGCCATTTTATCAATGGGATGTGGATATTTTAATTATATTCTAATCCTTTCTCAGGTTTGGCGATTATTTACCAACTTCTTTTTCCTTGGAAAGTTTTCTATGAATTTCGGGATCCGCCTCTTAATGATGTATGTGTAACTAAATACTACTAGATTTTACCTTATTTAATATGATTCTGATATTCAGCTTTCATGCCGTGAATATCCAAAATATTGCATCATAATTTCATGTTTGTAGAGCTAGATATGGAGTTCAACTGGAAACTGGAACCTTCCAAAGACGCACAGCCGACTTCTTGTGGATGATGCTCTTTGGAGCTTTCTCAATATTAGTATGATATGTTTGTTCATTTGCATGTCTATTATAATTGCATTTGAATCTTCTTATGCATGATTCATGGTTTGCTCTTCCATATATAGCCCATGGCAGCAAAGTATGACTTATAAATATTCCTTCTTTACTATGCTGCTTCTGTGTTCTGCCTATGTTCTCTTTACCTTTGTGATTAGCAGTGCACTCCACCATCGGCTTAGGTTATTTCACAAGGTTTTGGAAGTATCTATTGGAAACATTTTTTATAACTCCTTGTTTCCTTTTTGGTTAGGTTTTATCTGCCCTACCCTATTTTGGGTCCCCATTTTTGGGGATATCTCTTGTTTTCATGCTTTTGTACCTCTGGAGTAGAGAGCACCCTAGTGCCAGTATAAACTTATATGGCCTTCTGACTATTAAGGTAATGCTCATATATTGTTGTAACCACTATAGTTTTTTTCACTGATATCTGTGCAATCTCGCAGGCTTTTTATTTGCCATGGGCAATGCTAGGCTTAGATGTCATCTTTGGTTCTCCAATCATGCCTGATCTTCTGGGTATTACGGCTGGACATCTTTATTACTTCCTCTCAGTGTTGCACCCACTCGCAGGCGGAAGGAACATACTCAAGACACCTACGTTTCTGTATCCTTTCGATTTGATAATTTTATAGTAGTAGTGTTGATTAAACATACGGTCAGCTTGAACAGGTCTTCTGGTATGAAGTGAGAATATTCAACTCTTTTAGTTGGTTCGTGCTTCTCTCGAAAAGGTTGATGTGTTTCCTTTAACTATTTTTCTTAGACAAAAGCTAGTACTACGATGGAGAATCGGAGCACCATCTGCAACAACCAATGCCCCGGTACAGGACCAAAGCACAGGAGCATTTAGGGGAAGATCATATCGTCTAGGTAGATCTTAATGCTTCACCGATTACTTGTACTAATGTGTTTTTGACACTGGAAATTGTAACACAACAGTTCAAAATTTGAAAAACCACTTCCTTTTTTTATAAAGTATAATGTATAGAACAAGTCTTTTATTTTTGCTATTCACAATTGCCTTTGTTAGTTTAGTTAGTGCTTAAAAGAGTAATGAACCTCAGGGCTGATGTCTCTGCAGAAAATCGAAAAGGTGAAATGGAAGAGCCCTTTGCTTTGTTTTATTTATTACATTAGGATAATGGTAATGACAATGAAACCATGTTCTTGTCTGTTTACTCCAATGCAGGGCAGGTAACTTGTTGTAGAGAAGCTTGACTGGTTCTCGACCAATCTCACAAGTCGAGGTAAGGGATATCGGTAGTCTTTGAATATGGCGTTACGATTAAGCCCAACATATAAGAAACAGGACTATCACCAGACCCCCCTCTGGGAGTATTGGCTAGCCTCGGGGCCAGTTGAAAAATTAAAACTGGCTGCGCTGGTTTCCATTAGTACAGACAATAAACGACAAGATTCTCTACTCAGTGAGTAGAAATTTACTGACAACCCACCGGACCACAACTAGCCAAGAGACTTGGGACCAAACACCTTTCACTTCTTGCACCAAGTAATTCATGAATCTACATTACATTGGTATGCTAGTGAAATGAAACGTATGCTACAATATAATTCACTTGGTATGTTAAAATGACTCTAAGTTGAATGTCCTTGTGCATCGACTTTTCTCCTTATATTTCATATCCGTTGACACTTTCGATTATTATTATGATTCGGTTGGATTATTATTCACGTATATTGTCTCATTATGTTAACATGACTCTAGGTTGATTGTCGTTGTGCATAGACTTTTCTCCTTATATTTCATATTCGTTAACACTCTCGCATTATAATTATGATTCAGTTGGATTCTAAAAATTTAAGTAGAAAAACTGGATGCATTGAATTCTGGCAACTGGTTGTTGTTGATTCTCTTCTATATAAAGCAGCTTCTAGGTACTAGTTTCATAACTTATACAAACAATGAAAAAGTGTGTTCTCATCTTCCTTGTTGCTCTTCTTATTGCAGGTGAGGCTTCAGCCAGAGACTTTCCTGGTGTCGGATTAGATGACGAGAAGAACTACGCTTCTTACAGTGGATTAGGTGGCTACTCCGGACTTGATGGCCGTGGGATTCCATTCGGAGGACTCGGTGGTGGGATATTCGGCACTGGCGGCCTCGGAGGAACCAGTAGTTTCGGTGGTATGGGTGCTGGGATTGGAACCATGCCGGCCGGTGGCGTAGGAGGCATCGGAGTGATCCCTTCAGTCGGTGGCACTGTACCAGGTGCTGGGATCGGAGGCGTTGCACCAGGCGTCGGAAGTGGAGGTCGAGGTGGTGGTTCCAGGCCAAGTTATCTCACAATTCCTTGATCACTTTCCTTCTACGTATTCTCATGCACTTCTTTTTGCTTCATTGCCGTGTCCGTGTCCAAGTGTCTGTTTGCGTGTCTGAGAATGAAAAAGGACTTTTTAGTCAAATAATAAATAAAATTAATATGACACGTGTAAAGTTGAGATTGGTAAGATTATCCAGGAGGGGATATGGCATCCACGTGGCGGAATATTATACGCTAAGGCTTACATTAGGCATGGATATTATCCTGATCAAGAGCCTCTCAAATGAGATAGCCAGCAAGTGAGTCTTAGAGAGAGTGATCAATCAACTGGGACGCTTAGCAATGACAACGAGCAGCATGGCATCATTTACCACTTGCGGGTTCGCAGTGACGACTTCTCGTGTAGCTGGTGCTGCACCTAAGCCACCGTCGATGCTCTACGTAGCTTCAAAAAGCACAAGCCGGTATTCAAGGCTGGTGGTTCGGGCTGAGGAAGAAGCTGCTGCTGCTGCACCACAACCTTCGGCAACTGCTACCGTGGACCCTCCGAAAGTCGTCAAGCCTCCCCCTGTTGGCCCTCCTAGAGGATCAAAGGTAACAAACTGGACATTTAAGTCTATCAATGATCAAAAACTGCTAATCACAAAGATTAATTGATATGTAAAGGTGAGAATTCTGAGGAAGGAGTCATATTGGTACAAGGGAGTGGGTTCAGTGGTTACTGTTGATCAGGTGAGAGTATTGCCACAGATTGATTTCCTATAGATTTACAATATCTGATGCATTACTTACATTTTGATTGATAACTCTCCAGGATCCCAAGACTCGGTATCCAGTTGTCGTGCGGTTCAATAAAGTAAATTATGCCAATGTATCTACAAACAACTACGCCTTGGATGAAGTTGAAGTGCTTCCATGATATGTAATTTGTAGCATCTACGTATATCCAATGTTCCTTACGCCCGTCATCTGTATGCATTGAATCTGCTAAGATAAAAATGCAGTAAATTTTATGATTCAATGGCTAAAGGTGTTAAAACATGACCGCATAGCGATTAAACATATGATCTACGATTTCAAACAATCAAGAATCAACTAAATGGTATGTCACCCATGCTCTGTATGCATTGAATCTGCTAAGATGAAAATCGAAGTAAATTTCTTATGAATCAATGGCTAAAGGGTGTTAACACATGCCGCATAACGATTAAACATATGATCTACGATTTCAAACAATCTTGAATCAACTAAATGATATGTCAGCACGTACCGATGCAATGCAAGGCAAACTCCAGCACATCAATTTGTCCTGTGATACTGTTCTGTTTATTCTCAAAACTTCTATTTTAAGGATCTATTTGCATCATCAGTAATCAATATACGGAAATCATACATAAAATTGAGTATGGTTAAGACAAAATTCTAAAATGACATACAAGGTGTGTTTTCTCTTGTAGTTGTTACTTCAACTTGGTGGCTCCGGCTTCTAGTAGCAAAGACTGGAGCTCCCCTTTTTGATGAAGCTGAACAGTGTCTGCACGACAAAAAATAAGGTAATATTTGGACAATAACACAAAGTTGGACAAGTGAAGTACCTGAACAACCACCAATGTGCTTGGCCCCTGTATCAAATATTCAATTAATGATAAAAAACAATATGAAAAAACGATGATGAGATCAATTCCGCTTCTTGTACCTATGAACACATTTGGAACTGTGCTTTGTCCAGTAAGTTTTTCCAAAGTTTTCTGCAGCTTTGATCCTTGCGACCCTGGAAATGAGCCTCTTTTCATTATTTGATCTTTGAAACAACCAGAAGAACAGCTAACTCGGGAATCAAGATATGAAGAATTAAACAATCAAATAAGCACAATAAATGAATAAGAGCACCCTTTGGTAGGTTTTGATCTAGATGATGCAATAGTAATATCATTCTAGGCCAATAATTCTAAGGCATTATTTTCCCATTCCCAACAATATCATTTGCGCGTTAATCTCACCTAATTCGTCCAATTCAACAACAAAAGGCTCCACCCCAAGCATCTTGAACAAAGACTTCACCTTGGAAGAATAACTGACATATAAATCACGCAGCAGAAGGTGGATATGAATTCACAATGAATAGATCAACAGAATCATAGAGTGATTAGGTATTTACATTAACCCTTACCCACACCAAGTCTTGGAATAAACAACAACTGAATTTTCAGAAATAGTCTTATTCACATCATCTTCCAGTCCAGAACCCGCAGAACTGGAATTCACGGCTCGAATCTTAACAGACCCTAAAATTCGCGATCGCTGCTTCAACCCATCTCTAGGTCGCGGTCCAGGAAATACATGAACCTGGTTCCGAAAAGACAATGTGGAACCCGATGAAATAGATACAGATTCTAAACTTCCCATCATTACACGCGATGTCGCCGCCATCGACAGCATTTTGGTACGTACAAAATATCCTGAACTTTCCGGTTACTTACGCCTTCTATTTTCTTCAGAAGATAAGAAGCTCATTATTGGGCCTACTAAAGCCCGATATTTATACAACTGGGCCCAATAAAAGAGGCATTTGTGGGAACATGTTCGTCCAAAACGAAACCATACGAAGTCGTGAGGTGACGTCGCTTTCCTAACCCAATCAAACCAAACCCTAAGCTCCGCCGTCAATCCACTGAGGTCTGGGCCACCGGAGACTGAAGTCACAGTTCCGTTTCAGGTCAGATCTCAATTCAATCACGTATCTCTGATAACAACCTCAAGATTCTCGTAACATTATCCTTCCACCAATAATAACTCACTCAGTTTCCACTGATCACCACATAAACTCAAATTCTTATTTCTCAGTGGATATTGACGGGGATAATCGATTACAGAAAGTGATCGAGATAGAATGAAGCTGTTTTGGCGTATTTAGACTTGCATTTTTGTTCACTGATCTAGCCAGCCACATGATGTGTATTTTATTGAATCTTTAAACTCCATAAAGAAGGAAACTTGATTGCTATTGCTGCTACTGTTAATGATAAGACTAGAGCTACATGGTGACTGAATAAAAGGTTAGACATGAATGATTAGAGAAGATCTGTTATGTACTTGAACTAGAATGTTTGTGATCTAGGAAGCTAGCTATATATAAGTTGGTGTTCTTGAGTTATAATCATCAAAATGCTGAAATGCATTGTCCTATTGATGCGCCTTTGTTGTTTGTTTTCTGCTTCATCTCATGCTTCCATGCTCTAGCAATGTCTTCTGATATCTTGATAGCATCCGCAGATGCACCTGAGATTCCTCGTCTTGTGAATCCAGCAGCGTAAAGTCCAGCTTTTCCTTTCCAGCCATTTGGAAATGGGGATATTGGGAAGCCATTTTCAGAGAACAAGTCAGTTTCCTGTTTACAAATAAGTTTTAACCCCATGGATATGATGAAAAGGGGAATTTTTTTGTTACGTACCTGGAGCCATTTAGGCACATTGCTCCTGTAACCTGTGGCGAAAATGACTGCATCGATTTTCAGCATTTCACCATTGATAAGCTCTACGAGACCTGGAGAAAGCTTTTTGATTTCAGGGACTAGTTGTATCTCCCCGGATCTGATCTTCTCAAGAGCACCTATGTCGAGAACTGGGGATTTTCCATGAGTGTTCTTCAGCTCTAATGGACCGAGTGATGGCCGTTTTAGGCCGTATTTTTCGATGTTTCCTAGGATCATCCATGACAGAGCCAACAAGACCTTGTCTACTAGCCACAAAGGGAGCCATTTGAGCATGAACATGGCCATCTCAAAAGTTGATTTCCCAAATATCTCTCTTGGCAGTACATGAACCTGAGTGAAATGAAAGAGCATGAAAACTAAAGCCAGATTGAGACATGGAGATAAAAACTCACCGAGCTTCGTACAACCATGGCTGGATTGGCCTTATGGATGCAAAGATCAAGAGAAAGCTCCATACCGGAATTCCCACACCCGACAACGATGACTTTTTTCCCTCTGAATCTCTCTCCGGACTTGTAATCACAGGCATGGATCACTTCACCGTCGAACTCCTCCAGTCCTTGTATCTCAGGCACCACTGGTTCTGCATTCTCTCCGGTAGCCACAACCAACTGTTGACAAATATATTCAACCACGCTGCCTTGAGGAGAAACAGTCCTGACCCTCCATAGATTACAGCCCTGATCATACCTTGTGGATTTCACACACTCGTTAAACCGAGGTTTGATGTCGAATTGCTTAGCATAAGCTTCAAGATACTGAATGAACTGCATCTTGGTTGGGTACTCAGGGAAGTGGCTAGGAAACAAGAGTCCAGGAAGTTGACAAAACTTCTTAGGGAGATGAAGCTTGAGACGATCATAAGTCCTCTTGTACCACAAAGATGCAATGCAATCAAATCGTTCAAGGATCAAGAACGGCACACCGAGTTCCCTTAAGCCCGCAGCCACCGCTAGACCGGACGGTCCGGCACCAACTATAACAGGGCCGTTCACACAAAAGGTTCGGTGGTGAAGTATATCACCCTCACTGAAACAACACATATTTCTGAATGATAGAGTCAAGATTGAAGAGAATTGGGAGTGCAAGGAGTATATATAGAGGAGAGGAAGCCATGAAAGGTGCATGTTGAATGATGGGATGTGACCAGATATTGCTTATGCCTTGGCTTTACCTGAAAAAAGCGCAAGTGCTAAGAATAAAAAAGGAATATCTTGTACATACTGACAAACAATACAAAGAATAGAATGAATTTAGATAGGATGTAGTAAGAAGGTACAAAGTTTTTTAATAAGAAAAGTATGAATTGGGGTTGTTAATAATGTTGTTGTAGTGCAATGAATTGGGGTTGTTAACAATGTTGTTGTAGTGCAATTCCATTCTAAATATTGCATTTAAAGTTTGGTTATTGCTGTCGTTTTATGAATACTAAAAGAGCCAGAATTCATCTTCATTTGGTACCACATACTTTTAAAAGTGCATTTACCCTGAAAAATCAATCATCCTTCTAGATAAACATGGTTAGAAAAAATATAAAAACATATGATCCACTATATACAGCGGATATATTATACAATAATATAAATGGTCTTCGGTGCCACCCCTAGCCGCCCTATATCTTATTTTACCTTTCAACAATAATAAAACTACCAACTAAAGAACAAAGTGATGATATCAATATCGTCACAACGTAATATCGATCTCATACCAACAAAGATGAGTACTTGAGATAGGTTTTAGGGGTTTAACTGGAAACTATAAGTATACAAATATTTTTTTAAAAAAAGATATAACAAATATGGATGATATTGATATCTTAAAAATTCTCAGGTCACTGAATAATGATATAATATAATCACTTCCATTTGTTAGATTATAATCATTGAATAATAATTATAATATATTATAATATAATCACTGAATAACTACAGTAACTAAAAGAAGCTGTAAATTACCTTTCTCCTGTGATTGCCTGTGTTCATTTCCATTTGAGTAGCATAGCAACTCTACCACATTAAAGTCAGCTCCTTGCAGTCAGAAGGATTTACTGGTTTGAGATGTGGTGCAGAAGCATTCTTATTCAATTCTGAAATCTGATGATAATCAAGGGATTGGCACTGATCCTGGTTCAGGGTGCACTCTTCGTCTGGAATAATGTTTAGGAAATGATGAGGATACTGGATCTATGATCCTGGGCAAAGAGCTTAAGCATTTCTCGGATACCATACGGGATTTCGGCATAAAAAAGTTTTCGATACTTAGCTGCAGGCCTGAAGGACGCGAACCATTTACTACAGGAGGAACCTGAGGATTCAGTAAGGAACAAGAGCTAGCAGGTTGGTTCTGATCTGTGGCAAAGGGTGAATGGATTGAGGTAAATTTGGAATCAGAGAAGTCTTGTGTTCCAAATTAACTTTCCTCTGATAGATCCAGTAGTAATCTTTATCTGTAGCATGACAATGATCCAGATTGGATGTGCCACAACTCCAGAGGGAACATGGGGCAGGTGAGTCACAAATGTAACAGTGGCACTGAAATTCATGAATAACAGAGCAGCATTTAACTCCTTCAGGAACTAGTGAATTAACACAAGATGATAATGAGATAAATTACCTGGACACAATGGGACTCATGTGATGTAGAAGCAAATGGAAACAAACCACCTAGATGCCGAGAATGAGGAAAATCTCTACATGCAACCTGGGAAGATAGCAGGCAAATCCGCATTGAAAACCAAGAAAATATATGTTACAAATATAGGAAAAAAATTATTTAAATCACTTTACCTCACCCTTCTCACCAACAATACATATATCTTGAGAATCATCAGCAGCTCGAAGATTCATATTCGCCATCGATGAATTGGGGTTTCTATCCAAAATCACGCAGTCATTATCAAATGGGATAAGAGCTTTCGATTTCTTATGGGGTTTTGGATACACCATATCTATCAAGCCAACTTCATTATCAGAGTAACCGCGTTTTCTATACCCGGTGATCACCATTTCATCATCCGAACTTATATTCAGCAACGAAGCATTACAAGTTTCCATCTTTGATTCTCTAGAACGTAACAAAATTCACCAATGACCAAAAGAAATCCTAGGAAACATACATAAGCAACGCCCGTTGAAATGGGAACCTCACGAAAAAAGCCAACGGAACTAAAAACACATCGTAAAACGAAAGTATTACAACAAAAATCAAGATCTCGATTCCAACTCCGAACGAGAACATAATTTAACAAAATCTAAGCATACCGATGGCGTGCCGCAATACTGATCCAACTGCAGTTTGCAAAACCACACCTTCCCCACTAAAAATGAGCGGGCAAATGCTTTCTTTTCTTTCTTTCCATATCCACACCACACACTGACCGTTAAAATATAATTTGTTTAAATAGCGCTTCAACATGCATTTTAATTTGTCGCCCAATTAAAACCAAACTTTCACCAATTTTGATAGAACTTCAAAATCGAATTCGAATCAAACATGAATCTATATCGAAGCAAACCCCAAATCTCCGATGCCAAGAGTATTCGAACTCAAACCTCAAGCCCTGAAAATAACAATAAATTCAATTCAATTCGATTTCACGAAATACATTTGTATAAAGCATCAACTTTAAACGCCAATGTGGCTAAAATCTCATCATACGCAGGCTTAATTTTCACAAATGGCATACTTTACAACTTTGAGCTACACTTGAGTATATTACATTAAAACCACACATCCCAAATTTGGGCATGAATTGATGTTTGAAAACGTACAGTTAAGGCAGGGTGCAGCGCGTTCTGGTACCTATTTCTCGTCATCCTCTGAATCAGACTTCGCAAAGACAGGTTCAGGTTGAGTCTGAGCATAAGCAGGGGCGATAAACTTCGGATCTTTAGCTGCAACATCGGCGTACTTAAGAATAGCTTCTCTTGGATCTTCATCCATCCATGTTTCCTTCAGCATACCGCCTTGCTGGAACCATGACACAAGATGTTTATTCGGTTTTGTACTGATCAGAAACACAGGCATAAGCTCAAGTTGACGACATTGTTTTACCTTGAGCAAGTACTGAGTGAGCAAACTTCCCTTGGTGACACCAACTCTTCCACCATGACCTGGACCGTTGATGGGTAGCTCTGGCTTATGAGACTTGAGCGGATCCTTCAGAATCTTCTCGCGCTGACGTTTACGGCTCGGCTGATCTCTGAATAACGGGAGTGCATGAGGATTGTGGATGACGGGTTGTGCCTGGAAATCATCAACAGATTGTTTCCTTGGTGCACGAGCGATACACACAAGTGCACCTCTTTCACTAATGGTTGGATCGTATAGGACGTGAGTACCTCCCTCGTGTCGATCACCCACTGTGGTGAAGATCTATAAAGAGAATGATGAACAATTTACAATGATAATTTTGATATATATCATATCTATCAAGAAAGGCACCTGGTTTAGTCTTGGATGCCAAGCGCACTGAACTACACTAAATGTGGGAGATATTCCAACTCTTGAGATCATTTCAAGTTTTAATCTGTCATAAATGTAGAGAAGCCCCCCTGTGGAGCTATTTTTCTCAACAGATGTTCCAGTTATGAAAAGGTCTTCATCGGGGCTGAATGCAATGTTCGTCTGAGAATAATTATTTGGGAGGCCATCAAATATCTTAATAGCATTCTTCATTTGTCGAAGATCCCATACCTAACAGTCCACAAGGTATGAAATACGAATAATACGACCACCAGAAGTTTGGATCGAATAATTGCTAATGCACATGTCAAGAGCATTACCTTGAGTGAACCATCAAAGCTTCTTGACAACAGAATTAATCCATCACTGGAGAACTTCAGTCCAGTAATATCATCTGTATGAGATTTGCCTACATACCCGCAAGGCTTGACTCCCCATCCAGCTATGCTCCACAGCTGTGAAAGGAAGCTATTTCAGTCAAAGAAGTTACATATATCTAGGAAGAAATCTACCTTTTAATCACAGAAAATGCAAGCCAAAACACATATAATGTTACCTGTATAGAGCCATCTCCTATACCACCTGCAACTCGTTGACCTTCATGATCCCATGCACATGTGGTCACGGGTACTCGCCCAGGCCTAGAAAGTTTAGGTTTGATAACCTGTTAAAGAAAAAGTGTCAAAAGTGAAGAATACAGAAGGAAATTATTTATCCTTCTTACTTGTATTTTTAAAAATTCCACTAATATGGATGCTTCCACAATATAAATTACAGTTTAACAAAACATATTGGCAGAAACTGGATGAATTTAACCACCCATAGAGAGGCGTAAAAATCTACAAATATTATTTGCTTAACATTAGCTCCACAATTATAATAAGAGCACCAGAAATAGTTGTATAACGCTAACCTGTTTTTGACTTTTGGTGTCATTTACATCCCATATTCGTAATGAGCCATCCTCAGAAGAAGTTAAGATTGTCTCTTTTGTATTAGGGTGCCATTCTCCACATGTTAACCCTGATATGTGTCCTTTAGTGTTTTTAAGATCCCTAATATACATGTCACCTTTAATAAACTCAGCCAATGCGAGCCCATCACGGTCATAAATNGGGAATGAATTGATGTTTGAAAACGTACAGTTAAGGCAGGGTGCAGCGCGTTCTGGTACCTATTTCTCGTCATCCTCTGAATCAGACGTTGCAAAGACAGGTTCAGGTTGAGTCTGAGCATAAGCAGGGGCGATAAACTTCGGATCTTTAGCTGCAACATCGGCGTACTTAAGAATAGCTTCTCTTGGATCTTCATCCATCCATGTTTCCTTCAGCATACCGCCTTGCTGGAACCATGACACAAGATGTTTATTCGGTTTTGTACTGATCAGAGACACAGGCATAAGCTTAAGTTGACGACATTGTTTTACCTTGAGCAAGTACTGAGTGAGCAAACTTCCCTTGGTGACACCAACTCTTCCACCATGACCTGGACCGTTGATGGGTAGCTCTGGCTTATGAGACTTGAGGGGATCCTTCAGAATCTTCTCGCGCTGACGTTTACGGCTCGGCTGATCTCTGAATAACGGGAGTGCATGAGGATTGTGGATGACGGGTTGTGCTTGGAAATCATCAACAGATTGTTTCCTTGGTGCACGAGCGATGCACACAAGTGCGCCTCTTTCACTAATGGTTGGATCGTATAGGACGTGAGTACCTCCCTCGTGTCGATCACCCACTGTGGCGAAGATCTATAAAGAGAATGATGAACAATTTACAATGATAATTTTGATATATATCATATCTATCAAGAAAGGCACCTGGTTTAGTCTTGGATGCCAAGCGCACTGAACTACACTAAATGTGGGAGATATTCCAACTCTTGAGATCATTTCAAGTTTTGATCTGTCATAAATGTAGAGAAGCCCCCCTGTGGAGCTATTTTTCTCAACAGATGTTCCAGTTATGAAAAGGTCTTCATCGGGGCTGAATGCAATGTTCGTCTGAGAATAATTATTTGGGAGGCCATCAAATATCTTAATAGCATTCTTCATTTGTCGAAGATCCCATACCTAACAGTCCACAAGGTATGAAATACGAATAATATGACCACCAGAAGTTTGGATCGAATAATTGCTAATGCACATGTCAAGAGCATTACCTTGAGTGAACCATCAAAGCTTCTTGACAACAGAATTAATCCATCACTGGAGAACTTCAGTCCAGTAATATCATCTGTATGAGATTTACCTACATACCCGCAAGGCTTGACTCCCCATCCAGCTATGCTCCACAGCTGTGAAAGGAAGCTATTTCAGTCAAAGAAGTTACATATATCTAGGAAGAAGTCTACCTTTTAATCACAGAAAATGCAAGCCAAAACACATCTAATGTTACCTGTATAGAACCATCTCCTATACCACCTGCGACTCGTTGCCCTTCATGATCCCATGCACATGTGGTTACGGGTACTCGCCCAGGCCTAGAAAGTCTAGGTTTGATAACCTGTTAAAGAAAAAGTGTCAAAAGTGAAGAATACAGAAGGAAATTATTTATCCTTCCTACTTGTATTTTTAAAAATTCCACTAATATGGATGTTTCCACAATATAAATTACAGTTTAACAAAACATATAGGCAGAAACTGGATGAATTTAACCACCCATAGAGAGGCTTAAAAATCTACAAATATTATTTGCTTAACATTAGCTCCGCAATTATAATAAGAGCATCAGAAATAGTTGTATAATGCTAACCTGTTTTTGACTTTTGGTGTCATTTACATCCCATATTCGTAATGAACCATCCTCAGAAGAAGTTAAGATTGTCTCTTTTGTATTAGGGTGCCATTCTCCACATGTTAACCCCGATATGTGCCCTTTAGTATTTTTGAGATCCCTAATATACATGTCACCTTTAATAAACTCAGCCAACGCAAGCCCATCACGGTCATAAATCTGCACCAGGTGTTTAGTCACAAAGATGCACATTGGAAACCAAGTGAAGGAACAAAAATGGAATTGTAGAATAACCTTAGCCTGGGCTGATCCAGTCACACACAAAAATCGATCTGCAGTAGGGCTCCAACTCAATCCACGAATTTGATGACCCTCAAATGGCTCAATCTGCCTGAATGACTGAAGACGAGCATTCATGCCTTGAAAATCATACATGCGAACTGTATAGTCATAACTTCCAGATAACACTCTAGATCCCGAGTGATCCACCGCAATAGCTGAAACCACCTGCCAACAGGTTCAGTTACTAGATTTTACGAAAATTTCATGGTGGAATCAGCATTTTAGCATTATATGAAACCATACGCTTCAAAAATCAATTTATAAACGCTCAATACTTAAACGAATTGTGAGAACCGCACACCTAGTCACTGGATTAAACTATTGAATTCAATAATGGCCGTATAAGAAGCAAGCAGATGTTTTACCTTGGTATGTCCCTTAAGAATGATCTCATTGGTGATTGGAATACGGTAACCAGAGCTGTCGTCTTCTTCAGAAGAATATTCTTCATCTGTCTCAGAATCCAGATGAGCAGAAGGCGGTCTAGGAGGCCCAATCAAGGGTTCATCGTCATCCACAACGCTACTATCTCCACCAGGATGTGGTCTAGGAGGCCCAATCACAGGTTCGTCATCCTCCAATGAACCACTAGGTGGCGGTCTAGGAGGCCCGACCATTGGTTCATCATCTTCATCGCTTCTAAGAGGATCCCGGAATGCCTGAGAAACATCATCATCCGAACCCAAAGGTCCCCGACGAGGTCCATATAACTTAGGCTCATCGCCTTTGGTCGGGAACCCATTAGTTGTAGATGCACGAGATTTGGCAGAATCAGAGTCGGCGGCTCGACGAGTGGCGTTGTGAATAGATTCAAGAGGAGCTTGAGACTTTGACTGCTTGCCGAAAGTGAGAGGGAAGTGAGCCCTAATACCGTCGTATATCTCCGCCTCATCCTCCGCCATTTCTGAAACTTCAATTTCTTATTCCATTTCCCTCGGCAGTAAAAAACTCGTGATCATATACTAGGCCCAGTCTATCGGCCCAATATTAAATTGGGTCATTATTAATTATGTGGGCCCTTTCTGGAACAAATGGACTTGGGCTTTTTCTCAAAGAAATTAGATTATGTAGTTCGAATCGATTGCAATACTTCAAATCGGAATAGAATTTCGAAAAGATATGAAACATTTTTTTATTTAATAAAAAAAAAATTTATTAGTATATAATTCTTATTTTTTATAGTAGATATTGTTTGGTTTGAATGAAATTGAACATCATCAATACTTAATTTACATCTAAAGATTTTATGCATTATACATTTTTTGTTTGGTTATTTTTGTATTTATTTTGAGTGGTGGTTTGTTTGTAATAAAATAAAAATATTCATTTTATATTAATTAATTTTAAATTTAATTAATAGGAGAGGATGGAGTCACACAATAAATTATTAGGTATATTTTTGTTTTTGATTACGTCTAGATCTTCTCTTGTTACCGTTTTCTCCGTCGCAAAATCAACACTTGCCAGCACCAACGGCAACTCTAACAGTTGCGGCTTGGCTTCGCGTAGCGTGTGGTTTCTGAATCAATTGAGTTATCGCTTTTCTCTTTGCAGGAAAACATGTTGATTTTTTTATCGATTGTTTAAGAGAACGATGACGAGGTGATGAAGACTATGCACGTGAGTGAGATACAAGAGACTTCCGACGTGATTTTTTGTTGTATTTTTCGATAAAATTCGGCAGCAAAAGTTGGTGATATTATTCTATATCGGTTTATGTAATGTAATGCAGATGATTTTGTTCTCATCTGCAGTTCCGTGACTTGTCATTTAGGCTGCATATCCTGACAAAATTTTCATTGCCAGATGCTGAAATGCCCTTTAGGCTTTAAGCATCTCAATTATTCTTCATATAAGGGGTCTGGGACACCGTCGGCTTCATCATTCTGCTACGGCGTCTTATTCATTCATTGCTTCAAAAATTGGTATCTTTATCACTTATGGGTATTAATCCTTCGTTTTCTAACCACAATCTTGCCGTTGAAGGTTTCAACCGACTTTTTGATGATTTGTTTTCACTACCCGTATTGGAAATTGTCTCGGCTGGTGTCAACCTTACATTGCTACTTGTGTTCTTATCACTTCTCTCAACAAGACATATATTTTTGTGTTTTAGTCGGATTCGTCAACAGAAGAATGAGGTACAAGAGATTTCAGTGGATATTAGGCATACAATGGTTACTGTCGAGGATAATTGGAGAATTGTGATTGGAAAAGTATACAGAGTTTCGGTATTTTGTTGTTTTTATACTTTATTCGTGCAAGTTTTGGTACTGGGTTTTGATGGGTTTTGCTTAATAAGAAACAGAGAATCTGGAAATTCTGATTGGATTGTTATATTTTTGCCAGCAGTCCTCACTATAGCTTGGTGTCTCTTATGTTTTTCAGTTCTTCAATGCAAGCACAAGCATTTGGAGAAAATTCCACCATTATTCAGAGTTTGGTGGGTTACATCTTTTGTAATATCCTTATTTACTTTGTATTACGATGGCAGAGAATGTCTTCTTATTGGATTGGACCATCTGAGTTCCCATGTTCTGGCAAATTTATTTGTCACTCCATCACTTTCTCTTTTATCTTTTATTGCTATAAGGGGTATCACTGGTATTCAGGTTTATAGGGGTGACCTCCAGCAACCATTGTTACTCGGAGAAGTAGAAGAAGAAGAAGCAGGGTGTCATAGAGTTACTCCTTATAATGAAGCAGGCCTTTTCAGTTTGCTTACTCTTTCTTGGTTGAGTCCCCTACTTTCAATCGGGGCAAGAAGACCTCTTGAACTGAAGGATATTCCATTGCTTGCACCAAAAGATCGATCAAAGTTTACCTACAAGATATTGAACTTAAACTGGGAGAAGATCCGGAGTGCTCCAGAACATCATTCATTAGCTTGGGTTATTCTTAAATCATTTTGGAAAGAGGCTGGCCGCAATGCTATATTTGCTGGAGTGAATACGTTAGTCTCGTATGTAGGTCCATACATGATCAGCTACTTTGTGGATTACCTAGGAGGGACTGAAACTTTTCCACATGAAGGCTACATTCTTACTGGAATTTTCTTTACAGCAAAGCTGGTAGAGACCTTTACTTGCCGTCAGTGGTATCTTGGAGTTGATATTTTGGGTATGCATGTTAGATCATCACTTACAGCGATGGTATTTCGGAAAGGACTTAGACTCTCGAGCTCGGCCAAGAAACATCGTTCCAGTGGGGAAATTGTGAACTACATGGCTGTTGATGTTCAGAGAGTTGGAGACTATTCTTGGTATCTTCATGACATATGGATGCTCCCTCTTCAAATTATTCTGGCTCTTGCAATTCTCTACAAGAATGTTGGGATTGCGTCTATTGCCACACTTTTAGCCACTATTTTTTCTATTATTGCCACAGTTCCAGTTGCAAGGATTCAGGAAGATTATCAAGACAAGATGATGGCTGCAAAAGATGATCGAATGAGGAAAACTTCTGAATGTCTTAGAAGTATGAGGACTCTTAAGTTGCAAGCTTGGGAAGATAGGTATCGACTGAAGCTTGAAGATATGCGCAATGTGGAATTCAAATACCTTCGAAAAGCTCTTTACTCTCAGGCTTTCATCACATTTGCATTCTGGAGCTCCCCTATATTTGTTTCAGCCATAACCTTTGGAACATGTATTCTGTTGGGTGGTCAACTGACAGCTGGCAGTGTTCTTTCTGCTCTCGCTACATTTCGTATCCTACAAGAACCCCTCAGAAATTTTCCAGATTTGGTCTCTATGATGGCCCAAACAAAAATTTCACTTGATCGAATTGCAGGATTTTTGCAGGAGGAAGAGCTTCAGCAAGATGCTACTATTGTCTTGGCCCGAGGAACTTCAAACTTGGCCGTAGAAATTAAAGGAGATTTTTCATGGAATCCTTCTTCACCTATCCCAACACTCTCAAACATACATATAAAAATGGATAAGGGAATGCGTGTGGCCATTTGCGGTGTAGTTGGCTCTGGAAAATCAAGCTTACTTTCTTGCATCCTTGGTGAGATTCCAAAAATATCTGGTGAAGTAAGTCTAAACTTGGACATGTTAATTTTTTTTCTTATAGAAGTTTTAGTTGCTAAAATTGTCATCACATATAATAATTTTGGTCATCTGGACTAGAGCTTATCAGTTGGCTATATATTTCAGGTCAGAATATGTGGCTCGGTGGCATATGTTTCTCAGTCTGCTTGGATTCAATCAGGAAACATAGAGGAAAATATTCTTTTTGGCAGCCCCATGGAAAAAACAAAATACAAGAGTGTAATTCATGCATGTTCTCTTAAGAAAGACTTAGAGCTATTCTCACATGGTGATCAAACAATTATTGGAGAGAGAGGCATAAACCTTAGTGGCGGTCAGAAACAACGATTACAACTTGCCAGGGCGTTATATCAAGATGCTGATATTTATTTGCTTGATGATCCTTTTAGTGCCGTTGATGCACACACTGGGTCAGATTTGTTCAAGGTTACATTCAAAAGTTTTTGAAATTGAAATAAAATCTGGTAAAAGAAAGAATAATCATTTTTCAATGCAGGAGTACATAATGTCAGCGTTGGCATCCAAAACTGTGGTTTTTGTCACTCATCAAGTTGACTTTTTGCCTGTTGCTGACTTGATTCTGGTATTTTCCTTACACCTATTTTTTGTTTGTCTGAATAATCATTCTATAGTTTATTTTTAATTGATTCCTTGTCTAAATGACTTTTTGCCGCGGCTTCTTTTATACCTTGTTATAGGTGATGAAAGAAGGTCGCATTATTCAGTTTGGAAAATACAATGAACTTTTGCAAGCAGGGACAGATTTAACATCGCTTGTCTCTGCTCACCATGAAGCCATCGAAGCTATGGATTTCTGCAATAATGCATATAAAGAAACAGGGAAAGGTGCATTCATGAGTAAAAAAAGCGATTTAGTTCGTAACAAGATTGTTGGCAAGACAAACGGTGTCAAAGAAGGTGTATCATCTTTGGACCAAAAAGCAATGAAGGAGATAAAAAAGGCCAAGCGTTCACGGAAAAAGCAGTTAGTGCAGGATGAGGAAAGGGAACGAGGAAAAGTTAGCATGAAAGTTTATTGGTCATATATGACAGGTGCATATAAGGGTCTATTGGTCCCTTTGATTATTCTTGCACAAATATTCTTTCAGTCCCTTCAAATAGCTAGTAGTTGGTGGATGGCTTGGGCAAATCCACAAATTGCTGGTGATAAACCAAGAACAAGCAGTCTTATGCTCATTGTCGTTTACATGGCTCTCGCTTTTGGGAGCTCCTTGTTCATATTTGTCAGGGCTGTGCTTGTTGCTACATTTGGCCTTGCAGCTTCGCAGAAACTGTTTCTGAACATGCTTCGGTCTGTATTCCGAGCACCTATGTCCTTCTTTGATTCTACTCCAGCAGGAAGAATACTGAATCGGGTACGAACATGCATGATCTTGTTTTCCCTTGCTTAAGAGTTATTTTATCTTCTCAATCAGGTCCTTTTGAAACTATGTCTAATGTTTGTCAGGTGTCAATTGATCAAAGTGTAGTTGATCTCGATATTCCTTTCAGACTTGGTGGCTTTGCTTCAACAACAATCCAGCTTCTCGGTATCGTTTTTGTGATGACGCAAGTTACCTGGCAGATTTTGCTGCTTATTATTCCTATGACAATTGCTTGCCTTTGGATGCAGGTAAAGTGTAACTATACTTGTCTTTAGGTAATTTTCTTTCATATTGGCATTGAGATGAAACTCGGTTCTTGTAGAAATACTACATGGCCTCATCGAGGGAACTAGTTCGAATCGTTAGCATTCAGAAATCTCCGATAATTCATCTGTTTTCTGAATCAATTGCTGGAGCTGCTACAATCAGAGGTTTTGGACAAGAAAAGAGATTCATGAAGAAGAATATTTATCTTCTTGATTGCTTTGCTCGTCCATTTTTTTGCAGCCTCGCCGCAATCGAGTGGCTTTGTTTGCGCATGGAATTGCTCTCAACATTCGTATTTGCATTTTGCATGGTCTTAATTGTGAGCTTTCCTCGTGGAACTATACATCCAAGTAAGTGAACAAAGAACAAGCTAAATTACTGAATCGAGAGTCAAATTAGGAGGCCGTAATCATCTTGGAAATGTTTCTTTCCTTGAACAGGTATGGCTGGGCTTGCTGTGACATATGGCCTTAACCTGAATGCTCGTCTGTCAAGATGGATACTAAGCTTTTGCAAGCTAGAAAACAAGATAGTCTCTATAGAACGAATTCATCAGTATTCCCGAATACCGAGTGAAGCACCAACTTTCATTGAAGATTCACAGCCTCCATCTTTATGGCCTGAGAATGGAACAATTGAACTAATTGATCTAAAGGTGTGCAATTCGACATTTTGGCACTAAGGTTATGCTCGACTTTTATTTGCGGTGTTGTAGCAGTGGTTCAGCTGAGTTTGTTTACATGAGAATGGTGGTATTTCAATTTGCAGGTTCGTTATAAAGAGAATCTTCCGGTTGTACTCCATAATGTTTCGTGCATATTTCCTGGAGGCAAGAAAATTGGAATTGTTGGACGAACTGGAAGCGGCAAATCTACCTTGAT